>JAOVVO010000569.1:0-53651 GCA_028564675.1 Onchocerca lupi
TTATATAATTTCATTATCCAAAACTTTTATCGATTATTTCCGATTCCAAGTTATTATGATGTGCAATTATAAGTTGTCAATGATGCAACTTATAAATGGTATTCTCAATATATTCTAGCAACAGAAAATATCTAAAAACAGTAATGATTTCTCTAGATAATATTTCGTCATTTTAAAGTGTGGACAAAACTAAAGTGAAATAAAATAAAACTGTAGAAAAAATGTTATGATTGCTTTGCATATCTCACATTTTATTATAGCAGAAAGTAGGCGTAACAGAAAGATTAAATCTACTTCTACATGTAACAGATGTGATAGTTTAAAAAAAAAAGTAGATATATCTATATAGAAACAGTTTCTTATGCGAATGCAACGTTGTTTCAAAATTTCCATTCAATCAGTGAAGAACTTGCGACGCCTTGTGGAAAGTCGCAAGGATTATTTATAATTTTATTTATATTGATAAATATTGCAATCTTTTATACTATATACTGCAAAATGCAGCACACATACTGCAATTTTTCCAATCGATTGTTTTCGATTAATTTCGATGAATCAATTAGATTTGACTACTGCATGCTCAGAATTGAAATCTTTGCTTTCATCATCTTTTCTTTACTGTTAATTTATTTTTGCTAAAGAAATATTCAATAGGTTGTTAGCGACAAACACTGGAGAATTGATAAATTGAAATACTAATATTGAATAATTTGCCTTCATTCATATTTTACAATTCTAACAATACATGTATCAAATGTTAAGAAATGACTGGAATTTCTTCCAGTTTCGGAAAATTTCAATGTTTCTAATTTCCTGTTAATTGCTGAATTTTACTCTGAAAATTGTTTTTTGAAATAATTTCTGGAAATGTATATTTTTTTTTTTGGGAATAAAATGCATCAAATTTGATTTATTGAAACAATTTATTATTATATTACATCTGAGAATAAATTTTTTATTTCAGGCTATATCTTTTTATTAAATTTAAGTATTTTAGCAATGAAATATAATTAATTAAGTTAAAATTTATTGTTAACCATTAAATTATTGCTCCAAAACAATATTGCTATCGTTTTCTAGGAAAATATTTCAATGATTCATATTCCCAATCGTATGGATATTCTTGCAAGTGTGCTTCAAATAAAATTTTTCGAAGCAGCTGAAAATCAATTTTTCCCCATATATATGGGATCTATTTTTTTGATATTCCTATTATTTACTATCATTCAATTATCAGCCAATTTAGAAGTTCTCCGGTATTTCTATTTGTTTACTCCTTTAGCTAGAATTAATTGAACGACAAAAATAGATATTGTTGACGCGATTATGAGTTCCTTTTCTTATGGATAAAGATTCCAGTTAATTATCAATTCCATCTAATTGTGAAAGGAAAAATTTTTTTCTTTTATTCAAAATTTTTAATTCAAACATTGTTAAGTATTTTTAGGAATTAGATAAATGAAACCTTATAGATTAGATCATAGTCTGGTTTGGAAGTGTATTTCAATTTGCATATATGCTTCATTATTTCCATATATTTTTTTGGACAAGATTTTAGCAATTTTTGCATACCATCATTTGTTCGAGCTAACTCCTATGACAGATCAAAATGCTTTATCCAAAAGATATATGATTGTTTTTGAAAAATTGCATTTACTTAATTTTTAAACGTTATTTCCGATTTTTCGAAAAACTTTCTAACGAAATTGTCATGATGTAAAATTAAAAAAAAAAAAAAAAAAAAATGAATGAATGTTTTTCTATAATTCTCGAGAAATGTAAAATTTTAATGTACTTTAATATTCATAATAGATTGCTCATCATCTAAATTTTTCCATGGTAATCGTCCTTTTGTAAATTCGATCTGTTGATACATCCAAGATTCGAGATCATCACGACGACCTGGTGGATGCCGCCGATGCGATCCCAATGGTGCATAACGTAATGTTCCTTTGAAACTCATATCCTATATGGCTTAAATTCGGAATGAAAATTGAGTAAACTTTGAGAAAAAAAACAAAAAAGTAAAGGTTAATGAATTTGAACATTCTAAATAACATACACGTTTTACATGTTTTACATGATCCTTCGAATCAACATAATGATAGCATAGACCAAAATCAATGAGGAAAATTTTTCGAGCACCATTTGCTACATCACTTCGTCCGGTGGCAAAATTTGATGGTTTTATATCGCTTAAAAATAAAATTCATTTTAATAATAAATGCACAAAAAGGAAAGATATTTTCGGCCGATATATAATGGAAAAATATTTTCCGAAATTTTTTTTTTAAAGTAAATTTCCATGAATAATAGATCAGTTTAGACTATATTTGCTATACTGTTACAGAAAAAAACACCCGAAATCGATTTTAGTATCAGGTAATTTTACTAAATAATACAATTTAATATAAGTGATAATTTACTACTTATATAAGTTAATTTTGTGATGGCATAACTTAATTGATTGAAAAATTGAATGTAATTTATGACAATCTTTTCATCATGATACTTTTTTACACATTAGAAGCGTATTATGAGATATATCAATGATAATATATCACTTTTATATAACTTAATTAATTGGAATACAGGTTAATTTACCGGTAGAATAAATTAATTAAGTGGAAAATTGGTCCTAATGATTGGAATTTTTTTATTCACATGATACTTATATTAGAAACAATTGTTTACCGATGAATGAATCCAACTCGATGAAGTTCTTCGATTGCTTCAACACATTGAAGGCCAACTGAAATGACACAGCCGGCAGAAAGCTTTTTTCTTCTTCGCTCCATTAAAATATCCTAAATATGATGACTTGGAATTTAAGAGAAAATTTGCGAAAATAATTGGGAAAATTAGCATTTTAGTAATTTTAAATTAGAACATTCTTTAAATAATTTAAATGAATTTTATTTTAAAAAAAAAAGTTAAAACTAGTTTATTAACATACTCGTAATGATTTGCCAACAAGTGTCATTACTATGTATTCAATACCAAAATAATTTCCATGATCAATAAGTCGACCAATATGCTTACTATTCGCTCGTTTTGCTAATTCTAGCACATTTTTTTCAACTAATAATGGTTTCTGAATTAAAATTAATTTATTCAAAAGTTGATTTGAAATTAATTTTTAATCAAGAAAATACTAAATTTTTCTTCAAAAATATTAATCAAATGGTTGCTTTTCTGTTGGAAATGCTATTTGCAAATGTAACCATTCCGCAAGCCATAATAAGTGGAATAATGAAATGATTGATTATTGATTAGTAATAATATACGGATCAAATCATGCAATATATCACACTATCAGTCAATGATATCCCAAACTATCCGTCGCAATAAGAATTTTCGGATAGTAATTCATACTAATTAAAGATTATTTGCTTGAATAATGAATCAAGAAAAAAAAGTCAATAATTACATCATCATCATATCCGAGATCGAATTTAAGTGCATATCGTTCACCATGATATCCAACCTACAATGTTATCTTTCTTTCTCTCTAATAAAATGTGATAATCGCATGTTACTGATAATCTAATCCAACATATTATGATAAAATTGTTAGAAATTAAGCTAACGATACTTTATCACTTATTTCAGATTAGTTCAATATAATGTTGAATAACAAACTTTGTAAACACATCCAAATGAACCTTTGCCAATGAATTCTAAAATTATCCACTTATTAATTCGTTCATTTGTTTTTAGCTTAGCAATATTGACAACTTTTCCATTTTGATCATTTTTTTCGATAGCATATTGTGAGGAATGTTTCGGTGACAGATTTCTTTGTCGTTGTTGTGATGATTGTAGAATTGCAGTTTTGGTACCACCTGTTTTTGATATCAGGAAGGATAATTGCGTCGAACTTTTCTTTGTACGATTACTTGTTTTTGTTGATGCCATTAATTTCACTGATTTTGTTCGCAAAATTGATTGAATAGCAACAAATCATATCAATTGAAGCAAATATTTCGCTTGCATTCAAGTTAAAATAACCACATCTGACCTCTTCGATAAATAAGAAAATGATTGAAATAGCAATATGACATGCATATATATAAATATAATGCTTGAAATATTTACGATAAAATTTGCATAGTTTTAATTTAAAAATTTCTGCATATTTGAACGAACTTTTAGTTTCCTTTTTCAAAATATCAATGTTCATCTTGAACGAATTCATTTATTTTTCTTTTCAACAGTATTAAAAAGTTGAAAGTTTACTGTCTAAAAATAAGAAATTTTTTAGCAAAATAGCAAATTTTGTTAAAAATATAAAATAATATTAACTATCATTGATTATATGCTAAAATTACATTATCTTAACATGAATGTATAATTCATCAAATGTTTCTTGTATTTTCAAGTATTGGTGCTGACGTAGTTTTAATTTTTTAAAGAGATAATTAAAAATGGAGCTGGATTTCAATAAGTACCATTTTGTTAGCTGAGTTCTTCAGAAATTCATTTTGATAGCTGACGTCATAATTTTACATTCAATTTCCGCTTGAAACTAATTATTTCAAGTATCCTCTCTAAACTAAACAGCTAAGAAAGCATTTGATCAAACTTTTTCTCTCCAACATTGATTTTAATTACTGATAAATTCTTTTTGAATGTATGAGAAATATATTTACATATCAAACGAAAAATGATAGCATATCACAGTAGGATTATGCGATTATTTCCTATCGCTTTTACTGCTAAATCATTATTAAAATATTATTACTGCAAATGATTGCAATTAAATATCATTCTTGCAGTTCTTATCAATATTCCAATCAAAAATGGTTGTATTTCTTGCGGTTAAATTTCATTATTGTAATCTTCATAACAGTAATTTTAGTTAAATATGATTATTTAAGTCTTATTACAGTATTTGTGGTTGAGCGTCATTATTGCGATTCTCATTACAGTAATCGAAATCCAAACATTATCATTTTTTATTCTTATTACAATACTTGAATATCATTTACTTATCACATAGTATTACAGCAATTGCATTTAATGTCAATATAGCAATTCTTATTGCAATAATTCAATTTAAATATTATTAATATAAGTATTATTACAGTAGCTGCAACCAAAAATCACCATGGCAATTCTTACTGTAAGAACTGCAACCATTATTGCTGCGGTCCAACATTATTACTGTAATTTCATTTAAATATTAAAATTAGTGTAAGTCTCATTATAGTGATTGCGATTAAATACCATTATTGCATTTCTCATCTCAGTAATTTAAAATTAAGTATCATCATTGCAGTTTCATGCTGCAAAAGCTGCAATTACCTATCATTATCACCGTATCCCTGTTATAGTAATCGCATCCTACTGTATTTTGGTTAAGAAATTTAGATAAGAAATTTTTGTGCTCAAATTGTCAGCTGTTTGGTAGAAAAAATTGAAAAATTTTTTATTCTTATCAGCATGACCAAATGTTATCATGATTATGCTTATTGTTATACTTATAATTAAGGAATAGCTGAGTTGCATTACTGTGAAATGTGGTTGATTGTTGATGAAGGAATGAATATGATTGATTGATATGACATTTGATAAAGATAGAAGTCAAAACGTTATCATTATTATCAAGGCCAAGCGAATTGTCATCGGTAGCATGAAATAACTATTAGTTCTGATAAATCATTTATCACTTTGGCAAGTTCTATTTGATGACAGCGAGAGAGAAGGAAGAAACTTCCTGACCATACAACTCACTTAATAAAAAGGTCAAGCGCGTGTAACCTCGTGCCAGTTGATTATACGCCCTTCTGTTCAGCGTTAAAATTCCTAAATTATTGTAACGGTCATACATAGACATGCACTACATGCACTTGCATCGTGCACATGCACATATACACGCACACGCACATGCATGCGATCACATAAAGGCACGTCATTCATGCAACTACGAATGTAAGTACATCCTTAATTTGATCCTATAAAGATGTGAGCCTGAATTCTTACAATCATCGATATTGAATTCAAATTTTATATTTTTCTGTTCTGAATCAATGAAAAATATTATACGAAAATATTTAAAAAATATTAATTTGTGAAAAAAAGAAGATCCAAAAAAAAAAAAAAATAAATTAAGAATTTTGAATATTACAAAATAAGTTAACAGCTTTTTTTAAAGTTTTTCAATTCTTTACTTTTCATTATTTTATGAGTTCGGTTATCAGTAAATGGGCAGGTGATCACGAATCGGAAATATATTTTAGAAAAATGTTTCATTGAATACGAATTATTATCAAAAAATATTGCAAAAATATTTTCCAAATTTCCTTCAAAATATTCTTGAAATTTTATTTTTTTGTTTTATATGAATAATAATTATTAGTATTTTTCATGATATAAGTATAATATTTTAAAATTAAATTTAAGCTTCGAAATAAATTTAATTTTTGCGCAGTTTATCATATCTAAACCTATAGTCTATTTTATTTATTTGTCTTTACTGAAACTTTTATTTATATTTTTTTAATAAAACTCTTATTTAGATTTTGATTTTATTCGCTTTTCCATTGCAAAATATCAAAAATTTTCATAACTTACTTTTGTTTATTCCAATATTTTGAACGGAAATATAAAATAGTAATTGTAATCTAATAATTATTGGAATGGATATTTGCCTTTTTAGCAAATGTCACGTTTATGCAAATTTATCACGTCTTCAAAACTATTCGTCATCCAATCGCACGTCCTTTCCTTTCTCATTTATGACTGAATTGACAATAAGAAAATTTATACATTTATAATCTATGCAAATTATTTATGCGCCCTTGAAGAATTTAGCGGCAAGAGAAAGGGTGAAAGAAAGAAAGAAAGAGAGAGAGAGAGAGATGAATATGTCAACATTCCAATTGTTCCCTTTCAAAACTACCCTCAGAAATTTGGAACCTTCCGATAAATACATTTTATTATTACACAGTTTTCCAAAAATGATTATATACGATTATTTCCTCTTCCTTCCTTTCTTTCTTTCTTTTCCTTTCCTTTCTCTCTCTTTCTCTTCTCCTTTGTTTATTATTTATAATTTAAAAATATTTCATAAATAATTTACAAGGAATGAAAAGAATGATCATTGTAGGAAGGATTATTTCAAATTTGACATTTATTATCCAGCTATGCCATCATCATCATCTCTCATTTTCAATGCTTTTAAATAAAATCGTTTGTTTGGTACGATTGAATGATCGATCGAGTTCGTAAGCAATTACTGCAATCCGGAAAAGATGAAAAAGTATACGGTATTGCGGTTATTAGATACTACGGTATCACACCTATGATGATGATGAAGATTAACAGAAAAACAAAAAATATGTTCAATTTTAATTTCATTCAATTATCAAAATTTTTTAATTTCAAAGTTCAAATACATATTTTATGAATTATCAAAAGATGGAGAAGTAGATATGGTGTTTGTTCCGATACGGTATCATTTAAACTTATGATGAAGCTTAAAAAGAAAAAATTTTTTTGTTCAATTTTAATTCTATTCAACAAAATTATCAATTAATAGTATCATTATATCATCAATTACCAATTATCAATTATACAAAATAGTTATCAAAATTCAAATATAGTTTTCTGAAATCATCGAAAGATTATGATAATAAAAATTGTTTAAGATTAAAAATTGTTCAAGATTATTTAAGATTTAAGATGTTTAAGTTTTTTTTTAAGATAACAAAAATTGTTTAAGATTAAATAATCAATGTAAGATACAATTTATTTATAACAATCATTGTTATCATCATTATTAAGAAAAAGTGAAGTTTAGTATCAATATGAAAGATTAATAATAGAGAAGGATAATGAATGAAAGAAAATATCGTAATGCTATTAAAATATCTTATAATTTGATAAGGAAAGAGATTGAAATAAGTTTGATAAAACAGGTTAAATCATATTAATAACATCAATTGAATAGACAATAACTGACCGGTTCTACTCAAAATTTATCCCAAATACATTCAACCAATCCAATTCGAATTATATAAATCTCTTCTTACCAATGTATAAATTATATTTGTAAATTCAGATGAACCGATAATTGCGATATTTTCAGCCGTTATCATCAAATATTCTTTCTTTTTTTTCTGTTTTTTTTTGTTTTTTCGGCAACAAATATGGTTATTGTTGACCGATTGATCCAAAATAATCCAACAGATGCACATGTTTTCTTGTAAGATTTATTATTTTTAGAAGAAATAATTGATAAAAATATCACTTCATTTCCATATCATATCTATAATTAGCAAATCAGTCTATTAGAGTTATGATAAAGAATGCTAATCATTCATCTTATCAACCAGTTTCCTAGCAATCGTTTCGAATGGTACATTGTTGATAATTATAAAATACTGATGGCTCCATTCATTATCACTTCTTCGATCTGATAAAAGCAATTTTAGCGATTTCATTCATGCTTATAACACGATTATTAAATTTGATCTAAATTGAATTTTAGATTTAATCAAAAATTAATATTCAGGTCACATTTTGCTAATAAATTTAAAATTAGTTCAGTTTGAAATTAGTTCATTAGAAATTTAAATTAGTTCAATTAGTTTTTCATTTCGATTTATAACAGAATACTTCCAATCCAGTTGAAATTTTAAATTTTGAGCAACAATTTAAAATATAAGTTTAAGTTTTTTTATTTAGTCATGTATTTTTTTCATCATATTTTTTGTTTATTTGATTGCTATTTTGATATGAAAATAAATTCATAAAAAAAAAAAAAATTTAGAGAAAGTATACCATTCTAATATTATTACCGATTATTTTATTTCAATCAGACCTGAATTGAGAATGAGGAATTTAAATTAGAATGAAAATGTTAGGATGAACAAATTAAAATCAAAAAATTAAAAAGCAAATTTAAACTCAGTTCTAATATGATGTAAAATGTTATCCAGCAATAATTTTAAATAAAATTTAAAATTCAACTTTAATCTAGTAAATTTCGCGATCTCATAATCGTTCCTTATCTCTTATTCATTTTCCGTCTCTTTTTTTAAATTAATATAAAATTCATCTATTCTTAATTTATTAACTTTTTTCCCTTTTATATTAATTTTTTTCCATGTGTTCTAATAATTAATTCTTATTTAGGCGAATAATTTGTTTTGTTTTACCTATATCATTTAGTAAAGTGATAATCTATTTAGGAAAATGAATGATCAGTAGCTTAAATAAGATTGATTATCAAGAAGAATAGGAAAAATTAATATAAAATTAACGTATAATTTTTTAATTAATATAAAATTAATTATCAGGAGAAATTAATTAGTATACTAATATATCAATCCTTCATTTTCAAATATTTTCCAATTTGAAATCGATTTGAATTCTCTCTCCCTTTTTTGTTTATCCTTAGTTTATCGTCTTTATTTGCCCTTTTCACTTTTCAGCTGTCATTTCCCGTTTGTCAGGATTTCGTCGTTCAATTTCCATTTCAGTCTACTTATGGCTTTCTATTTCCAATTGTTTACCTCTCTCTTTCTCTCTCTCTCTCTCTCTGTATCACCTGTCCTCAAATTATCAATTTGAATTACTCATTCATATCTACCTGGCCTATTTAGGTTTTCTTTGTTCATCCCTGTCCCCTACTACTCAGAAGATGAATACAACTTTATCGCCTATTTTTAATTCATCATTATCATCATTTCATCATCATCATCATCATCATCATCATCTCATTGTTATCATCATCATTATTATTATTATTATTGTCATCATTGTTGTCATCATTTGTGTGGTCAATAGGCGCGACAATAGCAATGAGATAAACAAGTTCATATTGTTTGTGCGCGTATATATTTATATATATGTACAATCGAATAGCAATTGGCTTTTCTTCCGTTTCCGCGAAATTATTGGTACCTGTTGGTACCATTTTAGGTTTTAATTAATTTCACCTTCACAATGGATATTATTTCATTATTCCCTTATTATCCTAAATTATCTTATCAAAAAGAAAAAAAGTTTCGTTATCAATTGTCAAAGATTTGCTTAGCTAAGTTAGAATTAGTTAAAAATATCATTTATCAAAATTTCATTTTTGATACGATTAATTCGTATTTGTGGCCGAATTTCTAGGCTCAAATCTGTCAACATAATAATCATTTAAAAATTGGTAAAGATGAGCAAAAATGATCATTTAAAAAATAACAAAGTTATAATGTAAAACTTGGACAACACCGTTTTATTCAGATCACCTTTTGAATGTCCAAAAATTAATTTAATAAATTAAGCGTTTGACTATGGCTTAAAATCTGCAACTAATTTAGTTAAACTAATCCTTGATGATTTTTCTTAGATCAAAAGATTCAAGAATTGATCAATTCCATCAAATTATGAAGATTAAAGAAATGATAATATAATATCATTATAAAACAAAATTTATTTACTTTCTTATCCATAAATTATACTTATTAACTATTTGTTGTTGTTTGTCAAAAGATCAAGCATCCTGTTTTAACATGTTTATTTGGATATTTTCTATGAAATAATTTTGATCTACAATTTGCAGGTGGCACATTTTCCGAAGACCAGCCGTGCTATTTTTCTTTCTCAGAAACAAATTGTTTGCATGTCATTTTATCGGTTATTTTCATCCTAAATAATAATTAGTTTCAAAAAATGGTTCAATTGACTTGATTAATGGATAGATCGATGATAATAAATAAGGAAACAAATATTTGTGACGATGAATAATTAAATTTAAAAAAATAATATTTTATTTTTATTTTTTCTTATTTTTAAAAAAATAACGATTCATATGATTAATATTTCTTTTCAATATAAAGTATACTTAATGATAAGATAATTTTAATTTATATATAGTATATTCATAATTTTAGTCTCTCGCAACATTTTTTGCATTTCGAACTGATAAATATTTCATTTGTTTATCAATCAACATGATAATATATTTGTTTCGCCTGTTAATTACAGTATCATTTGATAAATTATATAATAATATTTGTTTTCTTATCCACAAATTACACTTTACAGTATTTACATTATTGTTGTTTGCAAGCATTTTACAGTATCCATTGTTTATAACAATTCTTTCTTATTTATTTGAATTTTATACAAATTCGTTGAAAATTGATCGCTTCTTATCTACGGGAAATCAATCACCGATAAGTTAGAAATGAAATCACTTAATAATTCAATTTTCTCCTCTCAGGTGTATCAACTGAGAATTTCTGAGTTTACTGAAGATTTTTGTTCCGTATGACAGATAAAAATTCTTAGATTCCCCCGGAATTCATTAATTAAGAGGTATTAGAAACTTTTTAAAAGTTAGGTTTCTTTCGAAAACTTTAAAGGGAATTATACCGAAGATGGTAAAATTGTCAAGTTCTATTAACTGGATGAATATGATTTATTAATAGTACTGTTAATTAATTAATTTGATAAAATTCTAAATTTCTAAAATCGCTATCGTTTCTGTAATTTCCATTTATTTTCTTGTAAACATATCAAGAATTTATCGTTTAATTTTATCGAAAACAACTGGTGAAAATTCGTAATTGATCTTTTCATCCAAGAAACTGGCTCTGTTTAATAAGTGGAACGGAATTAATCAATGATTACAAGAAAAAGGATGGAAATTACGGAAGATAAAAATAATTTTTTGCAGATTTAAATTTCTCGAATTGATTAATTGAACGAAAAATGAGTGAAATCCAGTAATTTCGATCAATCAATCCTTTATCATTTTTCTCTATTTACTTTGAAATAATCATAAATTTTATGGCATACTTTAGATAAGCTAATACCTGAGAAAATATGCTTATTCTAGTGTTATATTATTAAAATTTGTTATAGATTTCAAGAATTTTCCCTCCTAATTTTAGAAACTTAAATTTCGTCAAATTAATTAATTCTACTATTAATTAACAATATTCTTTCAATATTCAGTCAATCAGTCTTTCATCATGTCATATATTGAAATAAATATTTCAAACATTTTGACGTTCGACGTGAATTTCAATTGATAAGAATAAAGCAGTTGAAATGCTGCATAAATTACATAATTACCTAAAGTGAAGAAAATAACACGTACGTGAATAATTAATATAAATACGTAGGAAAAGTGAAATGAAAATTTGATTAGAAAAGAATTAACTTTTTCAGAAATATTTCTTAATAATTTATCATGATATAATAAGATTAATGAATTAGACAAAGTTCTATCGAGTAATATTATTTCAAAATAAATATTTCAAATAACATTATACAAACATTTCTGATTTGATAAACTAAAATTTAGTTTATTTTGCTCTAAATTCTATTTGGTTTCACTGCTATTACAATTTAAATAATTGACGTTACCTATTTACTTTTATTTCGATTCACGTACGTGTTATCTGAATCATGTTTTATCGTTACTACGACATTTAGTATTGATAAATAAAATTATTCAATTCATTGCTAATACAATTAGTATAATTGTCGTTGCCTATTTATTTTTATTTCAATTCACGTACGTGAAATCTGACGTATAATTTTATCAATATTATAACATATACAATTGAAAGATTGAATTTGCTAATAAAATTTTACAGCTTAGAAAATTATTTCCGCAGAAAAAAAATTTCTCAAATTTCTCTTTCCATCTATTTTTATTTTAACAATAAAAAGAAAAAAAAAAAGAAAAAGAAAATTGATTTTTTTTTTTCCCTTTTTGCCATAAAATTTTAGCAGAAAAAGGACAAACTTATTTACTTAGTCATCCATTTTCATTTCTCTTTCTTCTAAACAAACTTTGCAAAAACTCATGTAATATGTGTAATTTATTCGTAAATTATTTTACAACATACAATTTATTTCAATTGAAAATAAAGTAAAAAAAAAAGATTTAGAAAGTTCGAGTTTAAATTATTGATTTAATTTTAAATTATCAAAATTGGAATACATCTAATTAGCGGAATCGTTTAATTGCAAACAAAATTCCTTCAATAATTTATGAGTAATAACTATTCGAGATTGACAAGAATAATGAATTTGATACTTTGATCTTAAATATTTGTTAGCTAATATAACATGTTTGAAAATGTTTGTTTAAACATCATTTTTCATTGATAATTTTTTTATATTTTAAGATGTTTGTATGACTTTTCCACTTTGTAAATTAAATTTTTAAATCGAAATACCTTTGTGCTTCTTTAATTATTTCATTTCTTCCGATTTATTTATTTATTTTATTCCTTATTATCTAATATTTCATGATAATCTAAATTTAATTTAAAATTCCTCCATGTATTCATTTGTTTTTTTCGAAATATTCGCAACATCAAATAAGTTAACAAGTTTTGTTTTTCTTTTTTTTTTTTTCGATTAAGAAATTTGAGAATTTTTAGCATTGCATTTAAACTGCAATTCATTTTTTTTTTTTTTTTTTTGTTGACTTTAATATTCAAACTTCTTCATCTATTCAATTTGCTCCAATAAAGTCTTTTTCATGGAAATCATATATTTAATAATGCAATTTATTTAAAAAATTCTCGGAATATTTCAATTTCATTATTATCGATTACTTTCCAAATAATTGATAATACTGAAATCGAAATATTTCGAAAAAGATTTTATCTTCAACATTACTATCTCTATGCAAACTTGTCTTTTTTTTTTTGCTTAAAATGTTATTTTTAGTATTAGCCTATATTATTTGAGCAATTAAAATGGTTTAAACCTAATCTTCTAATCATGACAATCACCGAATATTTAATAAAAAAAGAAATTAAAAATGATAAATGATTGTCATTTAATTTTCACAATTCTTTTCATTCTGATTGTTGATAATTTTTGAATTGTAATATAAAGTATATGACAGTATAAAGATTATTTTATATTTTCAATTATTTCAACATATATTTCTTGCAAAAAGCTTATCATCAGTAATCAACAATCAGAACGAAAAAAAAAAATTGTCCTTTTTTTCATCATCTTTCTGAATTCTTTTGCAAAAATATTTTGAATTAAATTAGTGCTGATCCATAATTTGTAAATAAATTATCTCTGAAATTCATACTAATTAAACTTTAATTCTAAAAATTTTACTTAAATTGGTATTGTTGAAAAAATAAGGACAAAAAATTTAAATATACGTTATATTTTGCGATAGCGATATTTTATCTTAAAAGATTTTCGAGATTTTTCGGCCTGATTATCAATGCATGCTAAATTTCCTAACAAATTACAGTAAGTGAGAAATTAATTGTATAAAAAATTAGCTCTATAACGGATATCAATCATTTCTAATAACTCAGATTTATGACAATTCAAATATTGGAAATTTGTTATTGAAATCTTTTTTTTTTTTTTTGTAAGATATGGTGAAGAATGGCAATATTGATTGATTTCTTCGACGCTAATATTTTGCGATTTAATTTATTATTCTTATAATTTTTAATAAAATAAGCATTCATGGATATGATATTATTACTTTTATTACTATTACGATTGTTATTTTTATCGAAGATATCGTTTGGTCAATATCGCATTTCAATTACTGTCAAATACAGATAGGTTGTAATTTCAAATTGCTTCTTCATCTTTAAGCTTTTCATACTAGGTAAACAATGAATACTTTTGAGTGGTTAAGGAGAGCAAAAGAGAGAGAGAAGCATTGATGAGTTTGAAATTCACACCTATCATCGACAAATTTCTAAAACTTTCACAAAAGTTTGTCTTAGATTGTTTACCTGATATTAGCAGAATCATATATTGCACCATCTCGTAAGTGAAACTATCATCCTTTGACAGTTGACACTATAAAAGTTTGAAATTGTCACATTATGGACTTTTTTCAATTTTATTTGTAACAATTGATCAAACAATATTTAACAGACTTTTTTTTTTAAGTTGCAAATAGCATGCAAACTTTTCGTCACATAAACTCCTTCGAAAAGACGAAAATCCAATTTTTGGATGTATTCAGATTTTGAAATTCCAATTTTTGGACAACTTTTTAAATTTCGAAATTTTTTTTTTTCAAGTCTATTTATAATGATTGATCAGATAACTTAATGAGTTTTTTTTTTTTTTTAAATAGTTTAAAAAATATTTTCGAGACTTTAATTTCGTCGGAAAAAACAAAAGTGCGAATTTTTGAATGAATTTAAGTTCCGAAATTCCAATTTCAATTTTCAATTCATTTTCTGAACAAATTGCTGAGCATGGTAGAATTTTTCAAATCAATTATTAGCGAAAATTATTCTATGTCTGCATTTTAATTGTTTGAAGGAAATCTAATAAAATGCGATTGAAAATTTTGAAAAATTAGAAACATTTTATTTTTAACCATTGAATTTGATTTCTCGAATGAATAGAGAAAATATGTAGAAATTGAAAATCATAGTAATAATTGAATAGAAATTGTTGCTTTCAATTGAAATTAATTTCAAAAATTATTTTAACAAATGATGAAATTTTTTTGAAACATTTTTGTTCATTTCAACATTTTTTTTTTTTTGTCAATTAAAAATTTCATTTTAGTGGATATTTTGATTGCTAAACGATTTTCATGCAATTGCTTTGAAGAAGTTTTTTTCTAAAAATTATCACATTTTTAAATAAATAGATTCATTTTATTTGATTTAAACAGGTAGGTACATAATAATTATATAAGCATAGAAATAAATAAAAAAATACTTATCTTGGCATTAAAACATCAAAAAAAATAGGAAATGAATTAAAAAGATAAAAATAAGTAAAAAATATAAAAAATAAATAAAAAGTAAATAAAACACTTACCTAATGTTAAACCTACTTAGTATTTCAAGTTAAAATTTTACATTGGCAGAAATATTTATCTAATATTTATGCTATTATATATAATTTTATTGTTTTTGTTATCATAAATACTTATGTAATTCTATCTTTTAGAATCCCACGAGGAATCCAGATAGTTACGTGACAAAACTATCTTTTAGAATCCTTCAGAAATCGCAGATAGTTTATGTGATTCAGAATTCGATAGGCAATCAAAGTAGTGAAGTAATTGCTGTCTTCCAGAATCCTCCGAGAAGTTCAAATAGTTATATGGCAGCCATCTTTCAGAATCCTGCAGAAAATCTTACAGATTCTTGCGTTCAGTTTTATTCGTTCGCATTGCTTTTACATTTTATTCGTATGTCTTACGGCCTTACGTGAAAAATTGAACACGTTAATGTTTCAATAATTTTGAATAATATTAATGGTGAGTTAATTACTGAATAATTGTAACAATTCACTTAATCTTAAAGTCAAACTTTGATCATTGGATCACATTGAAAATTCTAAAAGGTCATGCATTCTCTCAATTTAAATATACATTATTGATTATTTATGCTTACTTTTTAAAACTAAGGCTTACAATTTCTTATTGAATTGGAAAATTTGAAAGATTGTGAGCAAACTTTAGAAATGAATGTTCATTCTTAGAAGATATATTCATTCATTAATGACTGAATATTCCTGTTTTACTTGTCGACATATTTTGCCAAAAGTGATGAAAATTTTTCCATTTAAATAAAATTTGGAAATTTCCTCTGAAATGATCGAAGATTTATACATTAACTCTTAAAGAGTTACTCATTAACTTAAAGTTAGTTATCCAGTATGAGTGACCCATTAACTCAGTCAAAGAATTACTCATTTTAGTTAAAATATTTATTCATTGTTATTTGAGCAATTCAGAAATGATAAAAATAACTTTATCATAAATTTCAATATATAAACATATTTCTTAGAATGACCATTATGAAAGTTAAATTCCCATTTTTTGATTAAATAATAAGGTATTAAATTTGAATATTAAATTAGAATATACTTCATTCTAAGTATTAAATAATATTAAGTCTCCAGAAATATTGAAATGATAGCCAAAATATTTTCTGTTATTATATCATAAAATTTCGCTGAACAAAATTAAATATCATTTATTTAAATGCAAAAAAGATTTTTTTCTAAAACCACAGATTAATTAATAATTAAATTAAACGCTACGTTCGTGGATTGAAGAATTGGCGCGAATTTTGAAAAAAATAAATAAAATTTCAGAAATTGACTTCTTGATAATTCATATACAACAGTATCAGTTATCATAAAAATATCCATTCACCATAATTTGGCAAATTCGTTTGGAAAAACAAAAATCGAACTGGAAAAAATTCCTTCTAACTGTGAGTTTTTTTTTTTTGCTTTTTTTTGAATTTAATTTTGACAATTATCAAATTAAAAATAGTTTTAAAAAAAGTGGAACTTCATTCGTTAATTTTACTTGTTCATTAGCAGTTTTGCTTCTTTTTTTTAGGTTAAAAGAATGAACGGAGAAAAATGAGAAATAAACTAAGAAATGAAAAATTTAGGTTAAATAATTGAGCAATTTTTAAATTTGACATTATACAGAGAAAAAAAAAAAGATTGAAATTACTTTTGATATTACATTTTTTTCAATTTATCTATTCATTCATTCAATCTAAAAAAAAAAAGAATTTGTTTGTCTATTTCCTTCTGGGAAAACAAGCAAAAAGGTTTTTCCGACGATAATAAAAAAAGTTTTCACTTTTGCTGAGACATTTTTGTTTAGAAATCTTTGTTCTCTTCTTCAAACATATTTTTGAATAAAAACGGAATAAAAATTCTCCATTTTTCTTTTTCGTTTTCTTTTTGCAAGAAATTTTAACTTTCAAAATTTTTGTCCAAAAAATTTCGCGATTTTTTTTCATATCTTTGTAATTATTTTTTTAAATTGAATATTCAGTTTTCTGGGTAATTACTTCGAATTGATATCGATAATTTTTAAAATTCCTAAAACTTTAATAAATATTAATTTGCATTATTCGTTATTATATTTCATTTTAAACATACTACATGGATTATTATTGATGATGCAAAATTTAAAAATCAGATAAATTATTTAAATTTATAAACAATATTTACGAGAATTTTTTTAGAAATTTACAGATAACTTATTAAAATCTATTACTAATATTAGAATTTAAGGAAAAAATTTAGTTCTCTTTTTTTTTTTTTTGATTTAAGGATTTGCTATAATGAGTCTAACTAATCAAGTGATAATTTTGTGATAAGCTAAAGATATTATCAGATTTTACTTTTTTTTAATAATAATATTTTCTTAAGCTCAATTCAAACTATAAAATATCATGGAGCAAAATTAAACTTGCCAATCAAATCTTTTATCTTATCCTTATCACTATTAAAATTGATATGCCTTGTTCAACATTCAGCATACCTATTTTAGGGTGACCTATATTTTATTTCTTTCAATGAAAATTTCTCGAAAATTATCACCGTTCTGATTAAAGTGCATTCCATTCGATCTTCTTCCTCTTTTCTCATCATACTATTTCAATTAATTTCGCAAATCTTTCGTCATATTTTACAAATTATTTAATTTTATAAAATTTATAATATTCGTCAGGTCTGCCGTTATTTGACCTAAACTACAAATATTTGTTTACCCAATTAAATGATTTAATATATTTTCAAAAGTATGGAAAGCAAAGAAATTTACCTAATTTTAACGAAATTACCTATTATTTTAATTCATCTCTTTTAATTGCCCCCTTTTTAGCAATGAAGTTACCTGATTTTCCTAATTTATATACGTCATACTTAATTAGTAAGCAATTTGAATCGGTCACTTTAAGCGGCAAATTTAATTTGTGAGCTAAATTCGAAAATAAATTTCAATGAAATTTGATAATTCATTTATTTGAAAATTAATGAATTGGAGAAAATGTATTAATCGATGTTTCAAATTTCTTTTTTCTTTTTTTTTTCCGAGCAATTTTTGGTTGGAAAAGGAATTACCTTTTTTCCTAATTATTTACATATCATACTTATTAATAAGCAATTTTAATAAACTGCTTTTAATGTTTTAGTGGAAAGTTTAATTTTAACCTAAATTTATGAATAAATTAGGTAATTAAACTAGATAATTAATCAGGCGCTCAATCAGTTAAGCTATTAAATATTAAAATATGAGCACAAGAATTATATCAATTAATAAAATTCAAAAATTCATTTTTTTGAAATTTAATGGGATGAAAAAAATGTTAATCGAAATTTTATAGACAATTTCTTTTTTTTTTTTGTTTAATTGGTATAATTTTTGTTAAAAAATTTCAAAAGATAAGTGCGGGAAAGTAGGAAATACCTGAAATGATAATTTTATATGGTAATTTTGGAAATTTCTTGATAATTTTACTTAATGTCATAGGATCATCAGATTAGATTATTAAATATCAAAAAAAAAAAGATTATTTTCTCGGCATAAAATTTAGGTGAAAATATTTTATTAAAATATTTACTTAATATTTCGCATTTAAAATTGATTCCGATACAAATTAATTTAAAATTTGGGTCGGAATAATGTTAGAAAAGTTTGAAAAACAAAGCTCATATCAATCAATAAGTTATTTTTTATTCCGTCATCAACGATTCCGTTTGATGATAAAATATGCAAATTGATTAGTTTCAGTTTTCTACTTCGATTTTTTCATTTCTTTAGTTCAATTTTCTCTTATTTTTTTTAACAATTTTCTTCTATCCTAGCTTAGAAGGATTACAAAATTTCTTGTTGGAAAAGAGAAGTTTTGTTTTGTCTTTTTTTTTTTCAAATCATCATTTTAAGTCTTTAAATATTCTCTTTCATGGGATTCTCTGTAATCTTATTTAAAATTTTGTTTTGTTTTAAAGTTAATGAATTTGAAAAAATAAAGAAAAAATCTCATTCATTAGTTTAATTCAAAAATGAAATCTTCAAATCTTTAATTTCGAATATATTATTTTCACGCAAGATTACATCATCATTATCATCGAATTTTATCAATTTCAAAATTAATTTCGTGAAGCATCCCGTACTTTTTTTCTTTCTTCTTTTAAACAAATAGTGATTTATTTTTTTTTTTTTTTTTCAAATTGTACTTTTGAAATTTCTCATTACAATTGTTTTTTTCGATTTTGATTTAATTTTTTTTTATTTTTTATTTTTTTGTTTTTATCATTCAGTGATTATTCTTCAACAATATATTTTCAATCTTCCCATTAAAAATTTTTTCTCTCTTTCTTTTTTTTTTTGTCATTTCCTATCAATAATATTGCTCGATTTGATTGATTAACTGATGATAAAAAAAAAAAATGTGAAAATTTGTAAAACGGATGAGTGCATTTTCTATATTTTATTTCTTTTCCAATTTATTTCTTTTTTTATAATTTGATAAAAATTCATTTTTTTTTCAAATTTTTAGGATTCATTTGGGATCCATAAAAAAAAAAAAAAAAAAAAGCACTTTTTATGTAAAGAAATTTAAAAAGAACTTTCTGTGTGTTGAAAAATAATATTACAAAACATAATAGTTGCCAATTATTAATTTCTAATTTATGATTTCAAACTTGAGCTTGTTTTTACGAATTCCAACATAAGCTTAAGCTTTTTTCTTATTAATTTTATTAAAGTTAAAAAATAATTTAAGATAAAAATTAAATTATTAATAGTATCACTTGTTCAGTTTTCTTAATTTAACATATTTTAGTAATAGCTCAAAAATTTAATTATTTTCTAGCACATTTTATTCTAATCCTTTAGACTGGAATATTTTTTCCAGAAAATTTCTCTTTGAAAATGTACCAATTATGATTAAAAAATAATTAAATTTAAACTAGACATTTTGGGGAAGTTTGAAATTCTCAAATTCTTAAAGTTTATTTATTGGTCAATTTTATTTTGTATCAATGATACATTCCAACACATTCATACCTAATTCCATATTCTATATTATCAAAATTTCTTTTACCTACTAAATTGTATGAAAAGAGAGGGAGAGGGAGAGAGAGAGAGAGAGAGTAATATAATGGTAAATTGGTCAGGTAATGGTCAGGTAATGGTCATCCATTATCATCTGACTATTTTCAATCGTTGTTAACATTCCAACCGTTCCTAAAATTGACCAATTTCTTCGCTTTCTTGAAATTCTTTCAATAACAATCTTCTCGTTTATATGTCACATATATTTTCGAGCATAATATTTATTTGATAGAATAAATGATGAGAGAGTTTAGGACAATGTTGGCAGAGATAATCGAGAAAATTTTGCAAGAAAGTTTGCTTGGAATTTTTGCGAATTCATAACATTCGCAAAAGTTTGCGAAAGAAGAGAAAGATTACAAAATGTAGTGGAAAAGTTTTCAAACTGTGAAATTTTATGATTGGGTTATGGAAAGAAATCAAGATAACAGTTCTAATTACATTTCTGGGTGGGAATATTTTAAAAATTACGATAGGCACAGCGATTTGATGAAATTTTGGCCGAATGGGACGCTTCATGCGACAAAATCTCGAAATTTTCAATAGTTTCAACAATGATGATCGTCATAAATTGTGTGTCAATCAGATCATTTCATCATCTTTGTTTCCAATTCTAGTTTCCATTACGTCACAAAATTTCGTATTATTATAAATTTGGAAAATTTTGAAATTACATATTGTTCAGAAAAAAGTATGTTTTATAATTTTTAATTATTGAATTTCTAATGTATCTTCAAATTAATAATTATAGTTAATTAGTTTAGATTTTATACAATTTCCAAAAAAAAAAAATAAATAAATAAATATAAATATATGTATATATAAAATAACTTGAGTAATAAATGAAATATATCAGATTTAATTTTACAATATATTCTTAAATCATCTTATAGAATTATAGAAATTTATATATTAAATTATGAAATAATAATATAATTATTAACAAATAAACTATAATTATTATTTTATAACCAATCATTTTAAATTTTACACGATTTCCAGATTCTGTTTCGTCACATTTCTATGATTTTGAAATTTGAAAAAATCAATTGTTGAATCAATCGATTTTACATATTTTTAAAAATCAATGTGTTGAAAATTAATTACATAATTATTAACAAACAAACTACAATCAATATTTCATAGTTAATCATTTTAAATTTTACACAAATTCTGTTAAGTCACATTTCTATGAGAGCTGGAAATTTTAAAAAATATATATTCGTGAGATTAAATTTTAATATATTTCATTTATTAATGGATTTATTTTATCTATGTCCATGAACCAGTAAATTAAATTGCGCATTAATAACATAGAATTTTGATTAATTATCAAATAATATGAAATTATTATTATCACTTCATATTTAAAAATAATCAGTTTTGAATTTCATTTTAAATTTTCAAAAGTAATCAATTTTATATTACGATTATATGATTGATGTTAAATGGAATTGTTTGATAGCTGTCATCTAAAAAATGATTTGATTACATTAAACTGATAAATGCTCTAAACTAAATGATTGGACAGTTATCATAAACAAAATTGATTAGATAATTATAAGAAACTTGTTGTGATACATCAGATCATTTAATTAGGATTTATTTTAGGTCAATTTTTTGGTACCACAAGTTTTTCCAGTTTTAGTACCACAAATTCGTCTAGTCTTAGTACAACAAGTCTTAGTACTGCAACTTTTCGTACTAATAAATTCCTCAATTATAGCATCACAAATTCTATCAAGTTCTTCCAGTTCTAGTACCACAAATTCTTGCAGTTGTAATTTCAGTAAATTCTTCCGATTCTAGTATCACAACTTCTATCATATTCTTCCAATTTTATATTGCAAGTTCTTTCACCTGTTTTACCACAAGTTTTTCCTGTTTTAGTACCACAAATCCTTCCAATTATAATTTCCAATCACGAGTTTCTTTCCAGTTTCTTCCAGTTTAATATTACTAGTTTTTCCAATTCTAATATCATAAGTTTCACAAAATTATTCCAGTTTTAGTATTATAAATTCTTCTAATTGCTGTTCTTCTAATCGGCAAGTTTGGCTAAATTTATTTTCAAGAATTTTTCCAAATTTTAGTACTACAAGTTCTTCCAGAACTTGTCCAATTTTTGTACCGCAAATATTTCCAGTACTACAAATTCTTCTAATAATCGTATAAATAAGTGACAAAAACTGACAAATAAATGACAAAAAGTACCACACCTGTCATTTTTGCCTTTTTATCTATTTTTTTTTTTATTCCTTGAAATGAAAATTATCGCAAAATTTATCTTTAATCATTATCGTTATCATAAATCAATCTTGACAGCCATAATTATCTTCGTGATCGTTTTTTTTTTTTTTTGCTTTGATATTCCGATTATGCACTTTTTTTAATTTTCATGTTTTCTGCCGAACTTTTCGTTAAATTTTAAAATATCCTTCTCATTATATTTCCAAAAATTTGGAATTATTTGATGTAAAAAGCTATGTCGCCATAAAAAAGTGACAGCTCCATTTTCATATGTTTATTAGATGCTTAATTTCATTATTTTTTTTAGTTTATATTTGAGTATTTAGTTTAAGCCTGCATATACATTATAGTTATTATTTGGATTTTAAAAATTTGACATTTTTGAAATTTTAAATTACATTTTACTTTCATTGCGGTTTAAATTTCAATTTCAAAATACTGACTTCAGACTTAAATAGACTATAGAAATATTGACTTAAAAAAATTTTAACATTTTAAGACTTAAAATTATATTTTATTTTAATTATAACTTAAATCTCAAATTCAATTTTGACTTCAATTTCAATTTAAAAAAAAAAAAAAAGAATGAATTAATTTCCTCTTTTGTCATCTTTTTTTACCTATACAAATAATAATGGATTATTTTAGTTTCTTCAACTTCCGTTTTCACATTTTCTTTGTCGTCAATTGAAGGAATAATAATTTGTATGAGTATTTTCTCGGAAATTTAATTTCTTAACAAATTGTCAAAAATTATTTCATATTTCCATTATTCACTTCATTCAGAGCGAAAATTCAAATTGATTTTCATCATCTGAGAAAATCATCGTTTTTTTCTTCTTTTCAATACTTTTTTTGTAAATTTAACTTTCTACCAATGCAACTTTCTATCAAACAATCGTGATATTTTCTCATAATTCGAAGATATCGAAGTAGTATTCGTACTTCTAGAAGAATCTTAAAAATGACAAGTTTCAAACAAGAAGAATAATTGAAATCAATTATTTCATATCTAAAATTGATTAATTTCTAAAAAAAAAAAATTCGTACACGTGCGCCATATTTGGCTAATTGATTAATTAATTAGTGAGTCATATTTAGAATAGTCGTACGTCATTATCTGAAATTGTTATCAACCATTCTTAAAATTCTTAAGAAAACAAAAATTCGATGAAAAAAATATTTCTTTATTCATTTGCTCATTTATTTACTTTACCTTAAATATTTTCTTTATTTTTATTCTTTTTCTACGATTCATGAAATAACTTTTTTTTCCAATCAACCTGTTTATTTGGAACTTGCTGACCTGCTTGTCAGAAACTTGTCAACCTATTTATTGGGAACTCGTCAACCTGTTTATTTGAATTACATTAACCTGTTTGAGTTTAAAACTTGGATTCTGCTAAAAGTAAAGCTACTACTTCAATATCATTCAGTTAACTTTTGAATCATTAATAAAGGTGTCTCTTTTGTGATAAAGAGATTTAAGAAAAAATATTAAAAAATTTAAACGAATTTAAAAGAAAAATTGAAAAGAAAATTTTAAAGGAAAAAAATAGAAAAATTTTTAAAAAGGAAAATGTAATCTTAAAAAATAAAAAAAATCTTTTCTACTAATTTTAAATGATTTTAGTATGATATAAAGAAAGAACGGTAAATTAATTTTAATCGTTTTTGACACATTTTAAAGAAATCATTTTGATTTATGTCTTCAGTTGCACACTAATATCCGATATGAAAGTTTGTGATTTATCATAAATTATTAAATTAAATGTAAAATGAAATGACACTTTAAAATGTGTTAAATGATTTGTTAAATTAAAATTAAATTGAAATTTCATCGTCTATATTATTATCTAATTTCACCGCAATATTGAGTTAATAATGATAGTCAGCGCATTCCTAATCAATTGATAATCAATTAAAGTGCTGATAATGCCTCATTGATCAATTTGTGGGGAAAAAAATTCCAATGAAATATTTCAATTTTTATTATTTAAAAAAGATGTCTTTTGTTTAAATGTCACAACTCCTTTCTCTTTTTATTTTTCCATCATTTTTCTACAGTATCCGATTATCAATCAAATTGTCGATTTTTCAGTTAAATTTGAATTAAAAATTCCAATTTTAAATACGAATTAATTCATTTTACCTGTAAATATCTCAGCTCCTTTTTTTCATTTTTTGTTCTATAATATTTAATTATAAAATTGTCGATTTTCTAGTTAAATTTAAGTCCAAATTTTAATTTTGAGTATAAATTAATTCATTTTATCTGCAAATTTATAGCTCCCGTCTTCTGTGGTTTTTCTGCAGCATTTGATTATTAAACTGTCGATTTTTCAATTAAATTTGTGTTCATAATTTCAATTTTAAGTATGATTTCATTCATTTCACCTATGAGAATTTCATTTCAGATTTTTTCAAAATATTTTTCGGAAACTTTAACATTTTTGCTCATTTTTGATAACAAAGTACAGTACTATGTAGTATTCAAAAGCCATAGTTTTTTAACTAAATTAAATTTACGACTTTAGTCTTTCCAATTAAGTTCAAGTTTAAAATTTAGGTTTGGATGCAAATTAATTAATTTCTCTTTTCGCAGAATTTTTAAACTTTGATTATCAAAATTAAAGCTGAGTATTAAAAAGAAGCATTTAATATTTTGAATAAAACTTAAAATTTCAATCAAAAAAAATTTTTTAAAATGTTTTCTTCAAATACATCTCATGTTTATTTTTGACAATAAAATTCAATAATACAAAACTACAACTTAATATATTCAAATTAAATTTAAGGTTTCAATTTGAAAACATAAATTAATTCAAATTAAAACTATTGTTCTCATCATAACATATACTGTATAATATAAAATAATTTCTTTGCTATAAACATTAAAAAAGAATGTAAAAAATGAGAAAAAAGTCGGGGAAGAACTTGAAATAGGTATATAAAGTAAATAATCACAATTTTTCAAACGGTTAAAAATTGATTGTGGTTTTTATTTTTCAAGTGGGAACTATTCTTTTCATTTCACCCTTTCTTTTTTTTCTCTCTCTCTCTCTCTCTTTTTCAAAGAATTTTGATAAAAAGGAAAAAAGAAAAGAGTAAAAACCAGTCTCATTTTTCTTTTTTTTTCCAAATTTTCAAATCTAAAATTATACAAAACTTGTATAATTTATTTCATTGGTAGTACTTTTATTTATTTCTTGAATTTATTTACTCAATTTAGTCGCTTCAAAAAGATTTCGACAGATTGTCAATCTTTTTTCTTCTTCTTTTCTTTTCTTTTTTTCTGTTAAATAAAAGGAAAATTTTTTGAACAATTAAAAAAAAAATTGTTAATATCAAATCATTGTCATTCACCCAATTTTGTATATTTTTCATTCTAACTTTTGCTACCATTTTTACTAAATGTCAATTTCTCATAGATTGGGTTGATGATTTAAGCAAACATTTCAAAGCCACAAAATATTTGCAAACAAAGATCGAAAATTTTTTTGTTGTTACACATTTCTTCGTAAAAAAAGAAAACTTCATCCACTTCATTTATTTGTGTCCGTCAAAAAAAAAAAAAAAAAAAAGAAAAAATTCATAGACGGTACGAATTGGATTAACCTAAAACCCATTATTATGATGATTTCATCGACAGTACTGTCCGGGTTTAATCTATAATCTTTTATAACGATTTCAACAAAAGAATTCAAATTTGTTGGAAAAATTTTTTGATAAGCATTATGAAGACGACAGATATTTATCAGCAAAATGGTGATTTATTCGTTTTTTTTTTTTTTTTTTTTTTTTTGTCGTCTGTCGCTAATCATTTTCCAAGAGTGCAAACTTTTTTTGTGGAAAAAAAAACTTTTAATAGCAAAATCTTGAAATAAATAAAATTAAAAAATGGTTTTTTAGCAAGAAAAAAAAAAGAAAAGTAAGAAATATTGATGAAACGATTTGTAAGCATTTCGAAAATTAAACCTAATGGAAATATTTCAACCTGGCAACAACGAAAAAGCTTTTTGGAACAGGTGATAATAGATGGAGGGTTACCAAGGTTACTGCTGAAGGCAAACATAGCTTCAATTGCAAAATTTCCTCAGTTCAAGCAATAATTCAAGAAATTGAAGTTTATTTTCAAACTAATAATCGTGAGAATCTTGAAGTGAATCAGAATCCTGAAATATGTATGGCTACAGAATTATTAACAGAAGCAGGCTGTATTCGAGATGAATATGATGTCCGAGAAATTCGTGTTTTTCATGAAGATCGATTAAATTAATTTGCTCAAATTAATTTCATTGACACTTGATATGATAGGAGTTAAATAAATCATTAAATCTAATCTATTTTGATCAAGAAAAAAAAAGTGAACAAGTAATTAATCATTATATGATTATAGATCAATAGATTTGGCTATTTTTGCTAAGTTTTTGATAGATTAAAAAAACAATTTCATATTGATTGATCATGAAAACAATTGATATTTTCAAATTTTATCAACATAAAATAACTTCTTATCATTTCAATTATCAACGAAAAATTAATGAAAAATTGAAGAAAATCGAAAAAAAATTCGATATTATTTTAATCCCCCTAAATTTTACAAGTACAACAGTAATGGTATGAGACGTTATGGCTTGAATGATAAACAAAGATAAAATCGATAAGATAAGAAAAGAGAAAAGTGAAATTGATCTCAAAGAAAGGAAATATTCGTAATACTTTTTCGATGATCTCTTATAATCTTATCAAATTTGAAGTGAACTAAAAAAGTTCTAATCCATTTTAACTTAATTTTTTTGTCAAAAAACTTATTACTCTTATTTTTTAGAATAATGAAATTAAAAAGTTCATGAAGAGGTCACTCATAGTATTTTGAGCAAAAAATACAGAATGGAAAAATTCATGAAGAGGTCATTCACAAAATTTTAAGCAAAAGAACGATATATTTTAATCAATAAATGTATATATATATTCAAATTATGGTGCTGTAAACAACAATAAATTGAATAGATGAATGAGTAAATAAGCTGATAATATGTTGCAAATAAATAAAATATGAATGACCAATGGTCAATTACATGACGGTTTTGACCTTCTGCTCGAAAACTGGATATCAACTTTTAAATTCAATTATTCGAAGAGTCTATGAATAAATGAAATGACCTAATTTAACATTTAATTTGTCTTACTTTTCACTATCTCCCATGAATATCTTAGCATCTACCTATCCTATTCGACAATTCAGGTGATTTTTGCTAAAGTTTTTTTTTTTCTTACATTTTTTAAAATAAAAATTAACCTGAATTAAAAATTAAAGAAAAATAAAGTTGATTGTACGAGAAGAAAGGCGAAATACGCAATTCCACGATGACAATTGTCGAAATTCGTAATTACATGCTGACAAAATTTTACAAATAAAATCATAAAATACCTTATTATTATTTCAGATACCAATTAATGAGTTTTAAAGAATGAATTGGAAATAATTAAAACAAAGAGATTTTAATTCATAAAAAAAAAAAAAAAAAAAAAACTCAAATCCAAAAAGAAACGAATGACCCAGAAAAATTTCAATAATTCTCGTCAAAAATCAATTTCAAGAAATTCATTCAACTTCAAAATATTTTCAAACTGAAAGATGCGCATTTATTAAAAAAAAATAGGAATTATGTCGTTAGTGAGTGAAGAAAGAAGAAAATTTAGTTTTACATTTTATTGTAATTTCATTCAAAATGACAAATAAACATAAATTGGGAAAATGAAACGAAATTTTCTGTAAATGGTAGTTAAACTTATAAAAAAAAAAAAAAAGTGTTTTTACAAATTCCATTCAATAATTTCATTAATCAACAGGTAGTTTTCAGGTGAATTAATTAGGAATTAGCAAAATTAACGATTTCAAGCAATGGAACGGAGAAAAGAGAATAAATTAATGAAAATTTTTTGAACTTTTTTCTTTTTTTTTTTTTGTTATTACAACATTATGCATCAACACAACAGAATGATTAAAGTTTCTTTCTTGAAAAAAGAAAAAAAAATTAAAAAAAATAAATAAATTTGTCGCACGAAATTTAAATTAGAAGCAATTTGTTTTCAATAATTTTTTTTTTTGAATTTTTCGAACAAATTTCGCAATTAATCCATTGGTTATTAATTAAAATATTAAATTACAAGTTCTCTAATTGAATGTCAATTGCAATGACATTTCTGATTATCGTTTTTTGTGGAAAACATAAGTCGTATTTTAAACTAACTTCTGATTCTGCTGCATGTCACCGAAAAAAAAAAAAATTTTTTTTTATTCCACTGTAGAAATTTCTTATTTCAATGTTACTTTTTTCAAAAATAGAAAATAACAATTGCAAAATAAGCGGAAACAAAAGCAAAATATAAAGGAAAGGTCAAAGGTTAAGGAAATCATTTTCTCACATCGTTCTTGAAGTGCTCTTCACAATGATTAGTAACACTTCATATTGATCTTTTTATTTATCATTCTGAAGCACTACTTCTCATCCAATCTTTATTCTTGCTCTAATAATGAGCAAATTCAAATTACTTCTAATCAGTGCGGAATTATGATTAATCTGGCAAAAATTCAAATAATTTGCTACTATCTAAATTATAAATATTGATAACCTATCAGCTATGCAACGATTCACATTACAGTGCTAAGAAATTGTAGGAATTGTAATTTGAATTAAAAAACAAAAATAATTTGTCACGTAATATCCATAATATTGCTTAAATCATTTACTGCTAATTATAAAAAAAGTTATTCAATTTCATTTTCTTTGTAAAAAAGTATATAGAAGGAAAAAAAAAGTAAACTTCATAAAAAGTGTATTTTACTAGTTTACCGCCTAAAGAATCTCCAGCATTTTAATTTTGTAATTCTTTAAACATTCTTTAAACAGTTTTGTAATTCCGTGAGAAATCTCTAGCACTTCAATAAGGAATCATCTTGATAAGATTTCGCAAAAATTGGATCGCAATATTTTAGTAAATTTCGTAATTCTTTAAATAGTCGCATGACAAAGAAATCGAAGAAGAAGAAGAAAAAAAACAATCATTATATTGAGTAATTCCAATTTTAGAAATTGAAATGAGAAATTTGTTGCAGAGAATAGATACTTCAAAAAATACTTAGACATTAGTGATAACAAATAGAATGGATGATAATTTTGGAAATGAGAAATGATATGCATTATTGATAAATATTATTCGATCATTTTACTGTATATTCTAGACAATAAAATTCATCATAAAAGTATATATTTCCATTTTTTCCAATTAAGCTTCTAAGCAAACAAAACTTTCCCGATCAATTGCTCCAATATTTTTTTTTCCTCATACAGTGTGAAAAAAAAATCAAAAAATTCAAAATTCTTCTGTCCGATAACATTTGCAAAAGAATGAATAAATTCATTTGTTGCATAAAATGAATTATTGTTTATGTTTAATTTATTCATATTTAATTGGTAATCTAATTGGATAAATTGAAGTTTTATCGAATAATTTGAAGCTTCCAATCAATCAATATTTGATATGGTAGGTTTGATGCAACGTTTATTGGAATATGTATAAATAATATCGATCCGGGTAATTTGAAATTTCCAATTAATCTGGACTGTTGTTTACTTTAAATTTACTTTGTTTACTTTAAATTTATTCATATCTAATTGTTGATAATATCTACCGAATAATTTGAAGTTTCTAATGAATAAGTAATTCCCATATATTTGTACCTAGCTATTGTTTTCATCATCCTAAATTGAAGCTATTATGGCAAAGAAAATAACCGTTGAATCAAAATATGAATCCAATCGAAGTTTAAAATGCCATCCGGCTCCGGGAGAAGTGCTTAGTATCAAAAAAGAATAATTCCGGTTCCGGAAAACCGGAAGAAATGCCTAGTATCGAAAGAAAAGGGAATAATTGTAGAATATAAATACAGTTTACACGATAACTCACATAGAAAATAATGAAATAGAAATATCGTTTATTCAATTTCCACTATTCCTTTCTTCATTTTTTCCAGAATCTCTATTACGGTTTCGATTTCTGATCACGGCTTCTGATTCTAATTCCAAACGAATCTTAACATTAATTGAAATAATCGTTGATGGATTAAATTTTCAAAATTTGAAAAGAACATGAATCGCATAACGATTATTTTTTTTTTTTCTTTTTGTTTCTTTTAAATCAGAATAGCAGGAATTGAAATTGATAAATGCGACAGATGACCTATCTAGGGATATTTATTTCGAAATAGGAAATGATGGGATTCTTATCTCAATGTCATGGAATCTTAAGCTTTTTTAGATTTTTAATTATCAAATAAGTAATTACAAAAAATATCTGTTTTGACAAAATTTGTCAAGTTAAATGTTTCTGTCACTTTTGGTGATTAAGATAATCTTATTATCACTAAGTAGCAACTTTGATAACAACCAGTAAAGAAAGAAAAAAATGAAAACAGTGGACAAAAAAGAATTCATGCATTCTTTTAATTTCAGGAATACTCTGATTTCAAGTATCTATGAGGTAAAAAATGAGTAAATTTAAATTTTGAAGTCATAATGTACCTGAAATTACACCTAAAAATAAAGGATAAATATTTTTCAAAAAAAAAAAAAAAAATTGTATCGATTACCATCGTACAGCTAAAATTTAATTATGCTTTATCCAACGATCATTACTGTGAATCTTTTTGAGATTTTAAAAAATTAAAAATTAAATGAGAAAGAAATTGAATTTGGGACTTACTGTTATATTTCTGAATTTAAAAAGAAGTTTCGTGGAAAAGTAAAAAAAAAAAAAAAAATTCAGCAAAAAGAATGATTCTATGATTTTCTCACCGAATCACTGTTTAGCTTTTCATTCCTTCTATTTTTACTGACAAGTTTATATTGCAATAATAGAATCAGAAGAAAGTAAGAGAAAAAAAACGTGAAAAACGTGAGAAAATTATTGGAATTAATTGAATTCATTATTTCTCATAATTAAATATATGATGAAGTCATTTTTTTAATTTCGATTAATTGATGAAATTTTTGTCATTAGTTATTTTCTTGCTGATGGATAAGAAAAAGATTTTAGCAATTCATTCGATCATTTTCCGAATCATCCCTTTGATTAATTAATTAATTAATTAATTCAACTCCTTATACAAGAATCTACTTATTTTTTCATGATTTTTTTGTTGACTATCTTTGATCATTGATCGTTGAAAGATAAATGATACATATAATCTCAACTGATGAACTATAAACTATTCAATTTTTACAAAAGAAAAAGGATGATTTAGAAAATGATTCTTATAAATTTGGAATTACGAAAAGTTTCAGGAAAAAATTTCAAACAGGAAATGGAAAATTGTGCACAAAAGAAATGAGCAAATACGATTTTTCCTTTTTTTTAATTTTAATTTAATTCCTTTATTACAAAAAAAAAAAAAAGAAGTAAAAAATAAAAGAACAAATAAATAAAATAAATAAGAAAAAAACGGAAATAAAAAAACATCGCTTTTAAGTAAAATTCCACATGCAAATTAGGAAAAAATATCAAAAATTAAGTAATAAATTTAAGTAATAAAAATTTATTTATGAAATTGAAGTCGACAGACTGTATAATTTGACTAAAAATGAATGCAAAAGATTAGAAAATGATTTTGCATTGCATCAAATGAGAAGATAACAGCTGGATAAATAGTAATATATTTGAAATTAAATAGTAAATGATATATTTAAATTGAATTACTTTTGCTTTTTCATCAGATAAATAGCAAGAAATTTGAAAAGATTTGAACAAATATGTAATTTGAATCGATTAAATAACGGCAAATATATGCTCAATGTAAATCCAAACGAATGACCTTTGACCCAAACAATGATATTTATAGATGTTTTCGGTAATGTAGTAAATTTTGGATATCAAAAATTTTACTTTAAAATATTGTCTTATTTCAATAAATAAATTCAATTACTAAATCTATTGATTTTTGTCGTCTAATTCACCGCATTTTTTCGGAAATTGTTGATAATTGATAGCAAATCGTTGATTTATGTTAAACAAAAGTTCTTGACTGTTGACCTTCGAATGACGTTAAAGGTATCCGTTGACCTCGAATGGCACTGAAGATACTCTAGAGATAAAGAAAAAAATCAAATATACCAACTACCATATAATTTTTATATAATATTTGCAATTTTAAATTACTCTCACTTTATTTTTAAGCATTTCTTCATTTTATTTAAAATTCAAAAAAAAAAAAATCGATTTTTTTTTCAATTTTGCAATAAATCAATTTTTCAATTTTTTAAAAAATTTGAAGAAGAAATTTTTGATAAAATTATTAATGATTTGAATTATCATCAAATTCATAGAAATTGAATTTGACATTTTGAATTTCTATGAATTTTATGGGAATTTCTATTTTAATTTTTGTAAATGAAATGAAAATTAGATTAGGTCAAGTGTAAATTCTAACTTCTTCAAATCTTATATTTTCAAAAATGAATTTACCAAAAAGTTTATTAATCACAAATTTATGAAAATTCTCACAGATATGCAGACAGCAATGCAACAAATTTTGATAAAAACGGCAAAAAAAAAAAAAGAAAAAAAAGGAAATGGAAATATCAAAAATGATTAAAAAAAAAAAGAATTGAAAAATCTGAATTGAAATTCGCATAAAATAGATAAAACGATTGAAATTGTGCATTATATTTCGTTGAAAATGAAAGAAACGGCCAAAATGCCCTCATTAATGGCGAAAAGTTTCTGTAAAAAGAAAAAAATTCATCTTTTTGAAACTTTCCATCTGTTACATTTCTTTTTTTGAAAATTAATTTTTTTCCGCCACAAAAAAATTTGCTTTATGAAAAAATAAATTAACAAGCTAAAAAGTTATATTTTGTAAATTAAATTTTTTAAAAAAAAAAGTGATAAATTCATTTTTTGTTTTTGTTTTGTTTTGTTTTTTTTCAGAATTACAAAGAATGAAATTTAGAATATTCGAGAAATGAAAATTAAATTCGAAACAAATTTTCCATAATCGATCGGGTAATAAATATTACATAAATTTTTGCTGGAAAATTTCATAGATAATTGAAATTGGCCAAGAAATATGGCCATATATTTGATTGGATTTTGACCAGAAATATGAACTGTAGAATGCTAAACATTATAATTCTTCAATGAATATTGCTTAATTAATTTGAAAAATTGACAAATACTTCTTTGTAATAACTAATCCTCTGATCAAAAATTGAAAACAATAAAACTTCATGCTAATATTACTCAAAAAAAATGTAAAAATAAAAAATAAGATTAAAAAAAAAAATTAATCAATAACATGATAGAATCTAGGAAACAAAAAAAAAAAATGGAAAGTAATTAAACAATTTCTTAAAAAAATGCTTGAAACTTTTAATAAACTTATCGAAATAAAAAAAAAAAAGAGAAAAACTAGAAAAAGTCTTAGAAATAAAACAAGTTTTATTATGATCAAAAAAAAGTTAAAAAGCCGCGAAAATATCATATTGCGATTGTTAAATATTTCAAAAAATTAGGATAAAAAGTAAGTTAAAGGAAAAAGTTGATTGAGTAAATGACTAAATTTGGAAAAACGATTCGATTAAGAGTTTAGAATTTGCTAGGCTTTGGCTACTTATGTGTATAGGCTTTGCTGCGAATTTGATTACATATACTAGGCCCACTTAAACTTTGCTCTATTCAAGTTGATAAATCTACAACTTAACAGGATGATTGAGTTGAATGACAGATATTTATTAAAAAGATTATTATAAATTGTCATAAAATATAAATACTACTATGTTTTATTCTATTCATTTCATATTTCGAATTTTATCAGGTAATAATTCTTTGAAAATGATAAACAATATGATCAATCAGATTTGTAGAAATGAAAATTCTCAAAATTTATTGATGATAAAAACTTTTAACAAAAAAATTTGAGGAAAAAGAAAATAAAAAAAAATTGACTATTTGATTTTTATTATTTGAAACATTTTTTTTCTTTTTTAAATACTTATTAATGTGACTAAATTTGGCTTATGAAAAGTTTAAATTAAAGTTGAAAAATGTTTGAACTGAAATAACAATTGCATCAAGCAACAGATCATGATAGTGATAGTTATGATAATGATAGATTTAGATCAAAGATCTATCATAATCACACCTCAAAAGCAATTAAAAATTATACAATAATATAAATTACTAAATTAATCGTTGAAAATAACTTATTAAAAATAATGTTTGTTTATAGAAATATATTATAATGTTTGTTTACATATATGTTTCGAATGAACGAATTAGTGTGACAGCAATTAGCGACATAAATTTACCAGTTCTATACTTTGTTAATTAATTTCAAATGTTCCTTTTCCATTCTCTAGCAATAATTTAATTTTAATTTAAAAACCAGAAATAATGCAATTTTTATCTGTCCTTTTATTGCTATTAATAGTACATAGCAAATGATATGAAAGTGATAATTTGCACAAATATAAAAACATTCCCTTTTAGTTTCCAAAAAAAAAAAAAAAAAAAAAAACGAGCATTAATAGAATTTTAAATCAATTGGAAAGAAAAGAATCCGAATTTTATTAGTTGAATATTAATTTCAAGAACAAACAAGTTTTAAAAAAAAGCGATATTTTGGCATTTCAAGTTGAGTTATGAAAATTTTTGAAATATCTTTGCTCAAAATACTTGATAATTTTGTTGAAAAATTGATCTTCTTGACGAACAATGATTCGCTGAAGCAATAATTATTGAAAATATCAGTTTAATAAAGATGAAAGATTTTGATACCTTTTTATAAACAAGTAATCTAAGCGGATTTAGCATTCATGAATATAAATCACGCTTGAAATTATCATTTCAGTCGAGTCAAAATTTCAAATTCATCAAAGAAGTTCAATTAATTCCATGAAAAGATCAGTGAACAGTTTTTGGCAAATGTAAAAATGAAATTTACAATCGATTTTAAAAATTTTCAGCCTGCTTTATTCAAACCAGTAATTTCGACTCCACCCAAAATGATTTAAATTACTTTTTCGTTTGAATTTCCTCGCTATTTTTCAAGAGTGAGCGAAAATTTCGAAAAAAAAAATTTTTTTCACAAACATAAATTTTCCACAAAAATTTCCACCATTTCCATCATATTAGAATAGGTACTGATATAAAATATAAATTCAATTTTGATAGCTGTATTTTTTTAAAATCTAATTCTAATACCTCCGAATACATCCAATTCTGAATATTCTTTGTATTTTCTTCAAATTCAATTCTGATATCTTGTATTTTCTCTAAATCCAATTCTGATACCTAGGAATAAAATCAATTCTAATATCCTATAATAATACGTAGAGAATCAATTTGGCTTTAAAAAAATGCATGACTGTGGAAATCAAAAATTATATTAATTTCTTTCAATTTCCTATTTGATAATAAAAATTTTCTAACTTTTTCATGGTTTGAAAAATTCTCAGAAATCAATTTCAAAAAAAAAAAAAAAAAAAAAAAAAAATCCTAAATACAAAGGTGTTATCATTTGAGATCTCTAATAAATGAGAAAATGGATTTTGAATGGGTGAATTTGATTATCATTTTTGCATGTTCCTTTGCAATCATTCATTCTTATCTGATATCATAATCTTTGACAGAAAAAAGAGAAAAAAAAAAAAAGAAGAAAAATGGCATGGAAGAAAAAAAAACTGAAAGAATAAATTTCTGAGAAAAAAATGGGCTCCATTTAAACCACTTTACTTCATTGAAAAAAATAATCATTAAATTGTATGATTCGATCAATGAATACTTTTAGCAAATCGATTTCCTCATTTGTAATCATTATCATTGTTAATTTAAAATATTTTTTTATGAAATCATTATCATTGTTAATTTAAAATATTTTCTTTTCTGAATTGTTAATTTAAAATATTTTCATCCTTTCTGAATTGTTGACAATTTAGTTGACAAATTTAATTATTGATTTTTCCATGTAATAAAATTGCATAATTTATTTGACCTATCATTGCAAATGAATTATTTTATTAAAAAATTCAAATTATTCTAAAATTTTTAAAAACTATTAACAAATATTTTGCATTTATTTATTGCCAAAATTACACAGTAATTTTTTCATTTTCTTCATTAATACTATCAAATTAAAGATTAGTTCTAAATATTTTCAAACAATTATTTAGTTTTCAATTTTCAATTAGAAATACAACTCAATATTGAACTTAAATATTTATCGAATTATCTCTAAGTAATCACTTACTTAATTTTAGAATAATCATTTTTAATATCTATCCGATTAAATTGCGATCGTTTGTTTTCGTAACATAGCCTGTTTTTGGCATTACTAGTACCATTTTATATTAGCCTAATTAGTTGAGGAATTTTTATTTTTTAGGAGAAATACGAAAAATAATAAATTAAGAAGAAAGTAATTAAAGACAAAATAAATGAGTGGAATGAAAAAATTTTAAAGTAACAAGCAAGAATGCCTGAATGGCACTTACGAAAACGAGAATGATTCGATTTTTATGGAAAAAAAAGAAAAAAAAAGAAATCATTCGACATTTTTGTGAACAAATGCTTTATCATTTATCAGCTATCCAAATCAACAAAATACAGTATACAATAGAAATTGTTCGTTTCGTTGAAAACAAAAAATCACAAAAAAGAAAAATGATATTTTTAAATTAATTTAGCCAACAAGAATTGAAAATGTTTCAAATGAATTTTTCTAACTTAAAAAAGTTTAAAAGAAATTTAAAAATAGCAATAAAGCATTATTATCTTTGACCAAGTATTCTGGAAAAATGAAATAAGTTCGAATAAAACACATTTAAATAAATATTCCTAACTTAAATAAATGTAAAAGAAATTTGACAATAACAGCAAAATATGTTAGTATCTTTGGCCAAGTATTCGAAGAATATTCTTTGGCTATTTATAAAAATGAGACGAATCATTTGAACAAAAAAAAAGAAAATTCCGAAAAATTTTAACTTATGGCCAAGTATTTTGGAAAGATGGTACTTATGGCCAAGTATTTTGGAAGAATGGTACTTATGGCCAAGTGTTCTGGAAAAATGGTGGTGAATTGAACGAATTAGGTGAAAAATTTCAGAAAATTTCACCTATGATTTTGAAAAAGTAAAATAAGTTCGAATGAATTATTTCAGAAAAATTTTCTTTCTTTCTTTTTTATCTATTCCTATCTGTTCTCATATATTTTGAAATTATTACAAAATTTTGTGAAAGAGACGAAAGGAAATTTTTTTTTTTTTAAATTCTTATATTTGCATTTTTATTCTGAATTTTTTGCATACCTTCTTATATATTTTCTAGTAGAAAGATTTCGCATTATTTGAAATTGAAATCATCAATTTAAATTTAAATTTGACAAGTCTAAAAGTACTTTAAATTCAAAATAACACAATTTTGCAGATATTTTTACAAAAAAGAATTTTTTTTCGGAAAGTTATTTTCTGTCCATAATTATTTAAGTCCCTTTAATTACAGCAATTTAAAAAACTAAGCAAATGATGAAGCATTCCAGAATTAGAGCAAATTATTTGACTACAATTATTTAACAATTTTTGCTTGCTTTATAAACATTTTATTTTTAGCGATAGAAAAGTAATTACACAAATAAAATAATTAAAATTTTGTCAAGTCCCAGAAGAACGAAAGTTTAAGATTTTTAAAAAATAAAAAAATTCGTACTTTTGCGATAAATGACAAAAAAAATCTTCAATTTTCATAACTTTGAATCGTAACTTTTGACATGTTAATAAAATCCGTTACAGGTTATTTGCAAAATTTACATTACGAAATGATCATTATCATTTAATCAATATGAAGGTCAAATCGTTTTATTCATTCTTGCATTAAGCGCATAGTAAAGTATATATTTATCGATTGGCGCTAATTGAAATCATGATTTTATGCTATAATTTCTAATTTAAGAAAAGACGAAACTTCAAAGGTGATTTTTAAATATTTTTCTTATCTTCAAATATATAAAATTTGATATTATAAAATGCAAACTTTGAGCAGAAGGAAAAAAAATGGATTTAAATGATGAAAAGAAATTAAAAATTTAAACTTTTACTTATGATGTAGCTCACTTCGAAAATGTTGACCTATTTTCTTCGTATGATATTTGAACTGTAAACTTTGGGAAAAATTGGAAATAATTAAACAAAGAGAAGTTAACCTTTAACCTTTTACTTATGACAAATCCTACTTGTTTCACATCAAAAATACTGACATTAATACTATTTTCTCCGTACGATATTTAAACTAAAAACTCATCCTTTCACATCTTCTTCATAAACTATTTAAGTTGTATTTTTTTTTTTTTTTTGAAAAGAAAATAAATATGAAATGAAAGAAGAAGCAATTAATATTATTGAATAAAATGGAATAAGCTCTTTCTAACAAATTGATAACTATTGTCCACTAAAAGACAATAATTACTAATTAGCAAAAAATCGATTAATTAGCAAAAATGATGACATTCAGATAAATTCGGATAATTTGTACATTAATCTCGAGAAAAGAAAAAAAAATGATGTAATAGGTTGAATGAAGATAGAAAAATATTTCAAATTATTGGTGTCAAAGAACCGTTCACCTGAATTGTTCGTTCGATTTGTCAAAAAACTAATGTCACTTTAGTCACTTCTACTGTACGATATTTAAAGATGACATCGAATCATCAAATTCATTTCGATCAATTCCATATGACATCAGTTGTTGTCTATTTTGATCAAAATTAAAAAAATGACAAAATTTCGTAGGTCAAAAATCAAAAAATCAATTATTTTTTTGTACTAAATTTAGGTGAAAACGTTTATCGATTTGTACAAAAGCAGTAATTAGGTCAAAATAATAATCATAATCTTACAATTTCATATCAGTATTATCAAGAATTTAGTATAATATTGAAATTGTTATCAAATATGATTACATTTATAATATTTATAAAGAGATATATGTATGTGTTTCATAATTTAATTAATTAATATCTGCTTTAATGCAATATTACAAGTTACATTAAAACAGATGTTAATTTCTTTTTCTGGCTTATTTCTTTTTTAATTTTTTTGGCTTAATTTTATTAATTAATAATGCAGCATTTTCAAACTGGATCACTGGTGATAATAAAATGTTTCATATCATTCCTGTTTTCATCAAAAGATGTTTAAAACAAGTTTCAGAAAAATATTTTATTGTTTTTAGAAAAAAAAAAAGATATAGATATTAAAATTGGTGAGAAAATTAAACAATTTTAAAAATTCAAAAATTGATTTTTAGTCAATGTCTAATTTTTGAATCCATTCTAAATTGAAATATTTTTTAAATGAAATAAAATTATTTTTAATAAACAAAAGTATAGCAAAATTTTGCCAAAAGATGAAATTGATTGCATGATTGACGAGATATGAAGGATTTATCATCGTAAATTACTTCCTAATTTCACTAACGAGCTTATTTACTAATTAATTAGTAATACTGACTAATTAGCATAAATGATAGCTGAGAATTTTACAGTATCGCAGAGATTAATTTTAGTTTATTCATGATATGAATTTATTTGAAACCATAACTTGTAATTTAAAATGCAATAGTTGTAAAATAGTTTTATTGTAGAGAATGTAGAAATTAAATAATGCCATATGTTTAACTAATGCAAAATTTAATTTTAACATTTCAAAAGATTGCTATTTTAAATTTCAATAATTTCAAAAAATTCATCTTCTCGAAAATAATTGATAATTTTTGATTTGAATAGGAAAATTACGACATAAAAAAGGAAAAAAAAAAAAAAAACGATGCAAAAGGAGGAAAATAGAAATGAAATTTGAAAATTTCATATTCTCGAATTGTCATCATTTTTATGAATTGAACAAAGAGAAATAAATTAAAATCAATTAAATGATGGAAATTTTTGCAACTACCTGCTTGCCATATGATATTTTAACAATAACATATGGCATTATCTTGTACATTTTGGATTCGCATGAAAACAACTTTCCATCGTTCAAGAAGGAAAAAAGTATTTCAGGAAAAAAAAAAAATTATAACTTATTTTGATCAAAATTCAATTCGACAAAAAAAAAAATCGATAAACAATTGTAATCATTCGGTTACTTTGTTATTTTATGGATTTTTTTGATTTTAATTAGTTTATGCAATCTATTACATAAAGTCATTTTCTTTAAATATATTTTTCAATAGGCATTTAATAAATTTTTGATAAAATTGCAAATTTTATTTTTTTTTTTTTTTTTGGAGCAAATATTTTTAATTAGAGATAAACATTTTGCAAGAAAAGATGAACCACTAATAGTTTGAAATTTTTAATTTGCAGTTTTTATCTAGTTAAAATTGAAATTTAACTTTCATGAAATATTTCAGAATTTCTTTTTCGATAGAAAGAACTAACCCTTTTTGAATAAATTTTGAAATTTTTCGGGCATTCGATTTCTTATGATGATCATTAATTTAATTAACACATTTCATTATTCCAAATTTGCATTATCCAAAGTTTGAATTTTAAAACTTTTAAAATGAATTTTGTCGTTTTATCACATAGTTTATTCAAGAGAAACACGACAACATTAAAGCTATCATCATATTTAAACCAAATAGCATTTACGATATGAGTCAATCTGAATTTGATAGGAATTAAATTATATTGGTAATTAAATCACAGAGTTTAATTAGTTGATTTGAATTTAAATTTAATTTAGTTTGTTTTCTTTTCTTTTAATTTTTCTCCTGTATTTTTGCTTTTTTTCTTCATTTTCTGACTTTCATTTTCTTTTTATTTTTTTTTTCTTTCAAATTACTCAAATTTGAAAAATTGAAAATTAAGTTTCTCAAAGAAGATATCGAGAAGTTATACAATTGAAATCTTCAATATATTTTAATATCTTATATAGATTAATTAAATTTTAGAATAATAACTTTTTCGTCATATTTCACAATTAATTAGTATCAATAATTAAAAAAAGCATAGTAAGATATAAGCAAAGAATAGTGAATGTAAGAATAAAGTTAATCTAAAATGATTCATTTATAATTTTCAATGAGACTTAATTGAACCTAAAATATCATTTCTACAATTTAAATTTCTAGGAAAAAGGATGAGCGAACAATAATATAAATAAGAATTAATATAACTTAATGAATAGAACTTTAAATCTCGCAATAATTTCATTTATCTTTTAAATTTGAAATATTAATTATTTAGGCAATTTATTTAAGCTGATTTATGCATATTGATAATTTATGTAATTGTGTCAGCAACAATCAATAATTGAAATTATTTTTCAAAATTTTCCATTTCATGTTAATAAAAGTATCATTAATTCTATTTTACAAATTACAAAAATCGATATTTCCAAATTGATTCCATAGAAAAGAATTGATTCCATAATTAAAAAAGATGACGCACTATTTTTTATTTTTCATTTTGAATCAATAAATTGAATTGTGCCATCAATCGATAAATGATCATCTTCATTTGTTTTGCAAACCTTGTTCTTCAGTAAATTTAAGAAATTATCATGTTGAAAATGATAAAGAAAGTAGCAATTAAATATTGCTCAAATAATACGGTCTCATCATCATTTCCTAATTTCACTCTTTTTTTTCCGTTAAAATGGAAGACATTTATCAGAGGAATAAAAATTTTAATAAGTTTTTTGCTTTTGTCTTTTTTTTTTATTTGACTTCTTTTTTATTGGTACTGAACTGGTTTCAATTGGAAATAATGATGTTACGGATATGAAATCAATTAGTAATCATTTTTAATTATATTTAAAAAAAAAAAAAAAACGATTCTATCAAAACGAGACGAAGAGAATTAGACGGAAAAAGAAAAGGATTGAGATTTAGGTGATAATAAAAGATGATCCAGAATATATTGATTTCAAGATCATTTTTAGAAAAAAAGTTGCAGATTGCAAATTATATTATTTTCTCCTTGCTCCCGTCTATATTTTAAATTCTTTTCTTCCAATTATTTCATATCAAATTTTAATTCTTTAGCAAAATAGCCCCTTAAAATAAACGATTTAGATATTCTCAAATTTTCACAAAAAAAAAAAAAATGTTTGAGAAATTTAAAAAATATTTGCAATTGCATACGAACATCCCATGGATTATGAATCTCATTCATTTGAAATAATTTGCCGTAACATTTGGTTAGCTCCTTTATAGTACAATATATTGAATTTTGCTTTGATGGTGGTAAATGAAAAAGATTCGATCATCACTAATAATTATTAAAATCTCCAAAAAAAAGGTGGCCATTTAATACGTATTCATGAATTTCACACTGTTCTTAAAATTCATTACCCAGTTTGATTGTAAGTGATTCATTCATAGCATGTTTTCAAAGACAAATTAATAATTTTTAATTTCTCGGTTCGTAAATCAATTTGTACAAAATAATTTCAAAAATACAACAACAGTAGAATTTAGAACTCACCGAGATATACAGTTCGAATCAATAAACAAACCAGGAAGATTCCATAATGACGATTATTATAAATATTACAACTTTTAAATTTATAAATTGCATGTGATCACAATAAATTTAATAGCTAGTTTAAATATTGAAATATTAATCAAACAAAAATATGATTTTGGCAAGTACATATTTAATTATTTCAAGCTATTAGCTTCCAAATCATGAAATTAAGTGCAACTTTATTTCCACGGAACAGTTCTAAATCTGAAGAACTGGTTTACAAAACTTCAATCTTGAAAAGATTCGCAGATTGGAGAGGCTAAAATTATTTCAGAAACTGACAGCAAAGCAATTAGAAATCTCCTCTATATTATATAAAAAGAAGAAATAACGAAAGGCTGAAAAATCCCTAATGAAAGACAGTATCAATAATGAATAACAAATTATATCATCTCGTTCAAATCAAATTTAACTTAAAGACAACAAAGGCATCGGAGCCTAAATTGAATCTTAAAATCGTATTCCAAGCTTTCCGAAAAAAAAAAAAATTGAAGTATTTATTTGGGATCGCTGAGACGAGCGATCTAATCGTCCCGATCATTACATCCCATTGTATTTTGGACCATTGCCACCTGAAAATTAAAGAAAAGTAATTCTATTTACTTGAAAAATATGTTCACAAAAAAGAAGAAAAATGGAAATCGGTGAACCCGATAAGTATAATAAACTGCAAAAAAAAGAAGAAAAAACTCCAAATCTTTGTTTTCTAAAAATTCAAAATTCAACTTCCCATATTCAAAATTCCACATATTCAAAATTTATCATTTTTATAAATTTTTATGAATAAGAAGTATTTATTATTAATATGTACTCGAAAGGCCTAAATATTTTCTTTGTTTATTATACCTTCTACGCAGCATTTATCATTCATTATTTTAAACTTAGAGTTTATTTTAAAAAAATTTGAAAAAAGGTTTAAAAGAAAGTTACACACTACTTCACATAAATTTAATTCATAAAATCTAAAATTACAAAATAACCTGGAACAAGAGCAAAAAATAACATAATGCAAAATTCTATGTATTGATCGAAAAAATATGTAAAAAATGAGAAATAATGTGCAAAATTATCCATTTTTATGACATTTAGTAGTGAACAATGCACTTGCGGATACTGTTCTCAAAGACTTTTAAATCCAATATTCCTATATTTACCTTCCGGTGCAACCCACTGAATATTATTGCGTGGTTCTTTGATATCACATGTTTTGCAGTGAATACAATTCTGGGAATTTATTTGAAGCCTTTTAGTATCGTGATTGGTTTCGCATGGCACATATTCATAAACACCTAAACAGTGCAATAATGAAAAAATTTTAGCAAAAATCAAAAATAAATTTAATATTTTCATTATCATTCTTATTATTAGAATAAGCCCCTTCCCTCTTCTTCGTTAATGAAGATATCAGTGTTTAAAGCATTTGGACTGAATTATTTACCGTAGCACAACTTATAAAATTTCATTTATTTTTATAGTTTCACTATCGATGTTTAAAATTCATAAGATCGAAAACAGGGACAAATATAAATTACATAAAACAGTTCTCGACCAAAATGAACTTAATGGCTATTAAATACTGAAACATGCACGAGTAACTCGTCTATATATATATATATATATATATAAGGCTGAAATATAAGCATCATTAGCTATCATTTTCTAAAGTTAAGCATTAGATATTGAATTAAATATTAGAATTTTCTAGAATTAAGCATTAGATAACGTTCTATGCGTTAATGATAATGAATATAATGCGATTCTATGAAAAAGTTAGTGATCCTATTATAAACTACTTTGACGAATCAATTAGTGAACATATATGTATACTTGATTTTACAAAATAACATCATACGGATCTGCATACCTGCTGGACAAAATCGCTCGGTCATACCAGCAAATCTACGCCACGTAGTTAATTCAGCATCGGCATCATTTCTCAACAACAGATGAGATGGCTGATTTTCTTCGTGATTTGTGCCGGTCAGAGCTACCGAAGACAAGATGTCAAATGTTATTTTGCCATCAGGTTTCGGATAATCAACTGATTTCGACTGCAAGTAAAACAGCCATGAACCACATCTATATAATATATAGCTTTAGAAATAAACAGAAATAAATAGAATGAAATCAATACAATTAATGATTAAAGACATTATAAAAGATTAAGAAACAACTTCCTGAACTGGAATTGCCATTCTTAATCTGTAGTCATAAAAATATCCAAAAATAATTCACCCGCTTTTAATCCAATCAATTTTATATTTTTGTAATGATATTATATACAGCATCATTTCTCTTTATGAGATAGCATTTACTATGATTTAAGACTAATGTCATGTGACGTATTAGAATTGGATAAACAAATTACCGCAATTATAATATTCGTCATCAAATAGCAGCGACATAATGGTGTGGACGTGAAATTCAGAAATTCACAATTGTCAGAATCTTAATTTTTGATGCAAAAATTGACATTTTGAATCTTGGATAATTAACTATTTTAAAAATACCTACTTTCCATGCTGAATCTGTCTGAAACCAGTCTTCTGTTTTATTTCTGAAAGTCCATGGTTCTTTTCCACCGAGTAACATACAGAAAAATGCCGTATATGGCAAGCCAACCATCCATCCAAGACGAGTATTGAAAGATGGACGAGCATTGCGCATTTGTTGCATTTCTTTGATTACATAAGTTTTGTATAAATTCGGTTCAAAGTCTTCCGGAATTATTGCTGAAATTTTAAAAAACTCATGAAAATAAGCCGAACTGAATTCAAATCAGTTTGTGCTATCATGTTTGAAATAATTAATCGAAAAGTCTTACTTCGTGTTTGTGGGCTTAAATCCTCGAATACTGTTTCCGCTGCAATCATACCACTTTTCATAGCATTATGAACACCTTTAATCTTTGCTGGATTCATCAATCCCGCTGCGCAACCAACCAGACATCCACCGGGCACAGTTAGCTGAGGTATGGCTTGATATCCACCTTCGTTCACTGCTCTAGCACCATAAGCAATTCGTTCCCCTCCTTCAAGATAACGACGAATGGATGGATGCGACTTGAACAACTGGAATTCCTGAAAAAAAATGTTGAAAATGTTTTAGTAAAATCAATAAATTAAAGATATTCTCGACGTACAATAATAACCGAAAATATTAAATAATGCACTACTTTCAAACTTGCATTTAATTCATGATAAATTAAACTGTACACCTGATATAAATTTATGTGGGGATTCTTGTAATCTAGGCCTATTATGAGACCAAGAGAAACAAGAGGTTGTCCATTGTCACTAATGTGATACATGAACGATCCACCATGCCTTCGAAGATCCTAAAACATATTGTGCAAACTACTACTTTCAAGTTAATCGCAAGATAGCTTTAACAATTATAATTAATAGAAAGTCAAACTTACCAGTGGATATCCGATGGTATGTTCCACGTAACCAGGAATGTGTTTTGACTTATCAATTAACCATAATTCTTTGAAACCAAGAGCATAGGTCATTGGATCGCATTCTTCTTGTAAACGATACTGAAATTGAAAAAGGAAGTCATTTCTTTGAAAAATTTTTGAGTAAATCTTACAAGCTAGAATTACAGTTAAAAAACTTGCTTTCTCCATTATGAAATTGGTAAGATGTCCACGACAGCCCTCAGCAAATATTGTACATTTTGCTTGTAATTCCATTCCTCGTTGAAAATTCTTCTAAAAAAGATGGAATCAAACACCTATACAGAAAATAAGAAATAAAACATCTCTTGTCGCAAGATTTTTTATTTAAAGACTTGAAAAGTTTGTTTTTATTTGCTTAGCAAATCCGCAGCTAATATTGCAATTCTTCGCTTATCTCTGTTTCAGACTGATATCTCAGGTACTAAATTCTTCAATGTTCACAATTTTGTTGAGCATCGAACAGCTGAAAATAATTAAAATAATTATCAAAATAAAAAATTTGGAAAATAGTAACCTTTGGAGCACCATCCTTCATTATCCCAACATCAGTTGTTGCAATGCCTCTTACACTTTCATCGTCATGAAATAGAATTTCCTGCGCCGCTATTCCTGGATAAATTTCTACTCCCATTTCTGTTGCTTTTTCTCCAAGCCATTTTACCAAGTGACCCAATCTGAATTTCAAACAAATTTCAATCTTATTTGAAATACGTAAATCAATTTACAAATATACAAATTACCTAACAATATAATTTCCCATGTTGTCAAGTGGACTCCCGCGCACGAACGGCAGAGCATATCGACCTTTTCTTGTCAAAATCGCCATTGACTGAGACTACAAAACATTTGAACGGGATTAAAAATTCCTCCAAAAAAAAAAAAAAAAAAAAAAAAAAAAAAAAAAAAAAAAAAAAAAAAAAAAAAAACACAAATAAATAAATAAACAAGACCTTAAAAATTGAGAATTCAGTCCTACCAAAAAATTAGCTGTAAATAAAAGAGTACGCACAGTAACTTTCTGATGGACAGGAGCATTCAATTCCTTCCAATTTGGAAAAAGTTCACCCAAGGCTCGAACATCAATCACTGCACCGGACAATGTATGCGCACCAACTTCAGCTCCTTTCTCAATTACACAAACGCGAATATCTGAAATGCCAGAAGTTCAGAACCCGATAATGAATACATTCAGTATGATTTCTGTATGTTTTTTGATATCTATATGATGCTGCTAATGAATTGATAAATTTGTTGATCCAACAAAACGTAACAAAATCAAAAACAAAATAGGCTTGCTAGAGAAAAGTCCAAGCAAAATTGAAAGTGATATAAAAATATATAAAGATGAATAAAGATTGAAAATGTCAATAATTAAGCAAACTACATTTAGCCTACTTCAATAACTGGAAAGAAAAAAAAGGAAGTTGCTGTGAAGAAAAGTACTCTCGTCTTTAATAATTTCAGCCAAACCAATGTTAGCAATTAATAGAATCTTAAAAGAAAAAAAAAAAACGAAAAAAATTAACCAATATTTTTTTCTTTCGAAAGTTGCTTGAGACGAATAGCTGATGATAAACCAGCTGGTCCAGCACCCACAATAACAATATCGTAATTTTCCACTTCTCGTTTCATATTGACATTAGCCCAACGAACATCCTTTTCTCGTGGACATTTCAAATAGTGCGAAGTGACCCATTGACCGTTTATTACATTTCGCAAGTTTTTACTTGCTTGAAGTGCGCATCGTAATGTTAGCTGCATTCGTTTCCTGAATTTTTGATGAAAATTAAATCAATATCACTTACTTCGAAAAATCAAATATTTCAACAGCAAAAAAAGAACAAAAAAAAAATCAATATTTACAGCACAAACTGGTCATTGTGAATTGAAGTTTTGGAAAGTGAGGATAATACACTCTAATTTTTGGCGTTTTATAATGTCTATTTCATGGGTAGAGAAATAAAGAGAACATTCCGACAAAAGTACATAGTACAACTTGCACACGCAAGAATTGTTGAATTCCAAACTTTTTCTCTTCCTTCATATCTACTTCACAAAAAAAAAAAAAAAAAAAAAATGGAACGTGACATTTTAGAGAAGAACCATTCTATCCTGTTCTTTTAAAAGGATATGCACGTAGAATACTGCACTTTAACGTTGCACTGATCTAAATCGCATCTCACATTAAATCAAAATGATTCATTCAACTGATTAAATCGATCAAATGGACTTTAATCACACACTCTGCCCCGACAATATTCAGCTGCTACTCCCGGAAAACAGCAATCTCGCAGCTTTATATGCAAAAATTGGATGACTGGATTATCGACACGAAACTTTTCATACTTTATTATTTCGTTTAAAATTGTCATCCAATACAGTTAATAATATTTAAAACTTTTTTTTCTTCTTTTGTTTGCGCTACGTGGGTTATGTTCCTTTAATTTTACAATGAATAATTCTCTAGTATATGAGAATTCCGATTTTCTCCATTAAATTCCGATGGATTTATTTACAACTGCCCCTTGTAAGTTACTACGTGCAGTTCTGAAATGTCCATTGGTTGTGTCAAATTCCGATGGATTTATTTTACCTGGAGTCCTGAAATTTCATTGATCCCATCAGAATCCGTCTGATTTATTTTCAATTGCTTGTTGTAAGTCATTATGTGCAATTCTGAAATTTACATTGGTTCTGTCAGATTCAGATGAATTTATTTTACGTGGAGTTCTGAAATTTCATTGATCCCATCAGAATCAGTCAGATTTGTTTTCATTTGCTCGCTGTAAGTTACTACGTGCAATTCTGAAATGTCCATTGATTCCATGAGATTCCGATGGATTTATTTTCAGCTGCTCGTTATAAGTGCACTTCTGAAATGTCTACTGATTTCATCAGATTTCGGCAGATTTATTTTCAACTGTCTCATTGCAAGTTACTAAGCGTAGTTCTGAAATGTCCATTGACTTCATTAGTTCGAAATATAAGTATTTAATATAAAAAAAGTTGAGAATAAATTTGTCGAGATCTGATCGAGAAAGCGAAGATATCATGCATTATGTGTAAATTTTATTATTTGGCAATCAAATTAGTAAAATATTTTGTATGTAACAACATAATTTATTTGCAGATTAATTCTCCTTTTTTTTTTCCATTTTGCTATTTATTTCATTTACGATTACATAAAATTGATGGCAACACGTCGACGCGGTGTTGGAGTAGGTGCAGTGCAGCAGAAGAAGGATCTTCAGGTTCTTATCCTATTCGTTTGATCATTTTAATCTGTATGTTATTTACTGAATCAGTAAATTTTTTCATTGATTTATTTCGATTGTTTGCTTTATCAATGAAATACCAATACTTTCAGGCAAAATTTCAAGCAAAAGGTACCGAATTAGCCAGTGGACAGTTAAATCAATTTTCTCAGGAGCTTGCTATTTTCCAAACAAAATTAGAGGAATTTGCTCACAAGCATCGCGATGAAATTCGTAGAAATTCGCAATTTCGGCGACATTTCCAGGATATGTGTGCATCAGTTGGCGTTGATCCACTTGCTTGTAAGTTGATAGAGTTACTCCCCAGAGCAAATCAAAGAACTGAAGGAATACATGTTGAGATGTTATTTTTGCATTAATTTTATTTATTGCATTTGAAAAGTAGGCTATAAAAACCAGGATTTTATGTCTATTTCTGCTCATTACGGGATTTTCATGTTTATTCAGTCTTCTATTAGTCTTATTGATCAGCGTTTGATAAAGAACGATATTGCATTTTGCAAAGTTTTATTTAACATTTTAGTTGTCATATATATTTCCAAGACATTAGAAGTAACGCAAAGGCTATCTCGTAAACTTGAGAACATATAAATCAAGTTTCCAGACTAAAATCTAAAACATGAAAATTAGCGTAGAAACAAAAGTTATAAATTCTGACCCGTCGAATTATTTAGAATTTCAGAGTTCTAATATTTTAAATTAGAATTGAAATTTTTCCTTATTTCCTGTCAGGAAAATTGCAAAAATTATTTCTTTTCAGCTAGTAAAGGCTTTTGGGCTGAGAAGCTTGGTGTCGGTGATTTTTATTATGAATTGGCTGTTCAAATTGTTGAAGTTTGTATGTCAACTAATCACATAAATGGTGGCGTTATGACCGTAGACGAATTGAGAAATCGGCTAATGCGTTCACGAGCACGAACACGGCGTGACCCCATCACTACGTATAAGTTTGCCAATGATTTTGAATTAACATCAAGAATGGAAATTAAAAAAATATTGGTATTGGAACACTGGCTGGTGGTAGGATTTTGGGTTTAGGGTAGCAAACTTATTGGGTAATTGATGTAAGCAAACTTGAATTCATTTTATTAAGTAAGCTTCCCTCGAATCTATAGTTAAAAATTTAATAAGATAGAAATAATTTCTACTTGAATTATGTTTTCAAATTAAGGGATGACATTTTGCGTGCTGTCGACAAGTTAAAAGTACTCGGTAATGGTTTTGAATTGATTGCGTTGGGAAGTGGACGATTTTTGGTACAAAGTGTACCTGGTGAACTTAGTATGGATGATTCACGAGTTTTACAATTGGCTGAAGATGCTGCGTATGTAACCAAAGTGAGTTTTATGCAATTTTTTGAGGATTATTTTATTTGATCCGAAATTTTTTATGCTCTTGATTAACTTTTCCATACAACCATAAATATTTCTATGCATATAAACAAACCTACTTTTGTGTATGAATGCAATGTTTATTTTCTGAATTTGGTCGACGATTTATCTTTGGCGACTCAATGGATCTAATTTTTCACTAAATCACGGAAAGTGAAAACCTTAGATTTAAAATTTTTTTAATCTAATTATTTTCAGGAACTCATTATGGATCGTTTGCGATGGGATGAACGGCGTACCAATGTAGTACTGGAGCATTTAGTGAAAGAAGGCATTGCCTGGATTGATAATCAATCAACAGATACTATTCAGTATTGGATTCCAAGTCTTTTCTTACAACAGCATAGCCTTTCAAATAGTTCAACCAGTGTATCTGACAGCATTGCATCAACTCTTTATTGATAAAATCGTGATTTAAAAAAAAAGTGGAAAACATATTTAGCTTAAATAGAAATATCTGCTTTGCAGAGATATTTACTTTGTAGGAGAATATGTTGTCACCATATCCGTAAATTTCAAAAGTAACAATCACGACAGTTCTAATTGGAGCTGTCCTCTTCTATTGTATCATAGTTGTCAATGTTATTGAAATTCACGGATTTTATTTAGATTCAAGCAAGTTAGTGGTTTTCTAATCAGGTAATTGCTGTGATGGTCGTGTTTACGTCCATTATTTTCACTTTTTTGTAGTCGCGTCAGTATGCTTTTCCTTTTGCTTAACTATTGAGTTTGTGATCTCATTGTTTCCTCATAGATTAGAGTATCAAATATTGATTTGTTGATATGAAATTTTATTTTTATATCTTTAGCTGTGATATGTAGCAATAGTAATTTTCCTTTTTATTTAAATTTGCGTAAAAAAATTTCTTTTTTCTAATTTTAATAATGCTTTCAACTCATTCCACTATGTCAGAATGAGATTAAAGCTGTGCCTAGTGACAAAGTTTTTTGCTTTGTGAGATGATATAAATTATAAAAAAATGAATCAATGATATAAAATATTTAAAAAGAAATCGTTGGTATGTTTCTAATATGTTCTTAGTGCTGCTGACATCATTGGCCTTTTAGTTATTTATTTGAGCATTTGTTATCAGCGGATTTCCTATTAATCTGAATAGAATTTGATTTGTCTGGAAAACATAATATGTTTAAACTTGAAGCGTTGAATAATAGTCAAAAATGTGAGCATTTATTATCTTTATAACTAAAATTTCTGATTTATTTATGAAAAAAATATAAGAATGATGGAATTCCTACCGATGCATTTAAAAATAAAATAAGCTATGTCAAGTCAGGTTGTAAACTCCGTAACTTTTTTTGTTTTATATATTTATAGCAAATTCTATTAATAGTAAATTAACTGTAGGTGTATATATGTTTGAAATGGTTTACAGTAATAGGACATAGAAGTAGAAGTTAAAGGTCAGTTGTGAATATTAATGCAATTCTGTTAATCAAAGAATTGTAAAAATTTCCTATATTGATAGTAACAATTTGATTTGATTTGCAACAAAAAAAACGATAGAATATTGGCTAAAGTTCGAGAGCTGATTAAATAATAGGTCGTATCTGGTGTGAATATCGGTCTCACTTTGTTCGTTATAAAGCTTAATTTTCATATTACTTCTGACTGTGGTAACTTAAACTTAGGCGTTAAAAGAGGCAGTTGCGCGAAGCGGTATGATAAAAGTATCAGGTCAAAAGTAACAATTTTGGGTAGTTGATTAAAGCATTATAGAATTAAGTTCTTCGCCAGATCACCGAACTCCTATTTTCTTTCCTTTTCGGTAATTCCTTTTTTTTTTTTTTTTTTTTTTTTTTTTTT
>JAOVVO010000570.1:0-53581 GCA_028564675.1 Onchocerca lupi
TATATAAATATATAAATATGTTATGCAGATTGTATTTGATTTATTATAATAGTGCATAAATGTAATTTTCCCGTCAGTAAAATGCATTTTTCCAATTCTTCCTTTTAAATCATTCCCACTCACCATTTATTTATCTACTTTTCTAAAATATTTGATTAAAATAACTTGCTTCATCCAGAAGTCCAAAAAGCAACAACACTAGTCCTGATTCCAGGACGACTTCTACATATTTCTTTCTAGAAAGAAGAGCTGTCAAGAATAAACAAGTCTGGAAACCAAAATGAGGAGTCGGATACTGCGCAAGAACAGGCAAGATTTTTCTAATAAATCCCGCCTTAACGATTGCCTGAAACAATGATTCACATTAGCTTAAGTGAAAAACATAATTTTTAACTTCTGCTTGCATCTTTTACTTTGCTATATCATTATCCTCTTATATTGAAAGTCTATTACGAAAACGAAAACGAAAACCGAGAAAAGTTTCTTTATTATTTCATAAATACTTTGCTAGAAACAGATAATTTATTATCTTTTGATTAAAGATCGGAATTTGGAAATCTTCAAAAGAGATCAGTAGCAGATTTACTCGCATATTTTTCGGAATAATATAAGACTTATTTAAATGAAATAAAAAGGGTTTTTGCAGGGAACGAATAAGAATTACATCAGTATTGCAGCTAAGTTGTCCTGCAAACTGCGAAGTGATATCAAATGCGATTTTAACTTCATCACGATATGGGCTGTCGAGAAATACTAAAATGAGTTCTATATAAGCGTCATCAAAAGCGACAATAACATCATTATCACGAGCCACTTCAAAGACAGCGATCAAAGCCGATAAGCGAACTTCCTTATCCTGAATACCATTTACTGTTTCAAAAATAAACATCGCAACAATTTGATAATTGACAAGTTCCACATTAAAAGAAATTTTAACCGCTGAGTATTATTAAAATGTGAGGAGATTTTCGAACAAGAAAGCACTCTAAAGAAAAATCGAGAATTAGAAAAGGATGAATAATCTGCTACAAGTTTAAATAAAAGATGGCATATTTAAAACAGACAAAAATTGCGAAATGAACTTAGAAATGAAAAATTGCAAAATAATTTCATTACGATGCTCTCTTTTAATTATCGATGCAAAATTGCTAACGAACATTTATTGAAATTTAGATTGACTTTCTTAGCATCTGACTACAAATAGAATGCATGTATAGAAATGCAAATGAAAAAAACAACCTGATGTCGCAAGAAATAACGAGCACAGTTCATAGCATGTTTTAGAATGACTTCCGGGACTGGTTTAGGACAACATAAATCTCGCAGAAAGAATGCAACAACCCGTGCAAATTCCGTAGTTATTGTTTGATAATATTTCGAGAGCAATTCGCTTACATGCAGTGACCCATATGATGCAACAAGATCTCGCAAAGCAGCACTTTTGATGGCAATTTTCGAGCATGTTTCAATACCCTGAAAATTTGTTACGCAACAGAACTTCGAATAATAATGCAATATCAGTATTTTTTAAGTTATGTTAAAGTCAGTAAAGGAATAGCTGAAAACTTTTGAGCTTTATGTAACTGAAGATTTCAAGAGATTCATAATTAGAAATTACTTATTAAACAGTGAAAAATATGGTATTGTTATACCTCCTGAACGATGAAGAGCGTGTCACATTGCAATGCAGGTAAAAGATTTGTCAACAATCCTCGTGATATCAAATTTCGTATTTGCTTTTCATTCATATGTGCAATAATTACTGACACAGCATGAATTGCATAATACTGGATAAAGCAATTCTGTAATGTAAATCTTCAAACAATTTATTAATAGAAGATGTGATATAATATAGTGAAAAAAATGCAACAAAAAAAAAACACAAAATCGTGTAAGTTCATTTAACTCTTTTCTATTTTTCTCCTGTTCTTGGTGATGAAAGAAATGAATAGTTTATTTTTATTTTCAGTAAAAATGACATCAAGAACAACCTCTGACTGAATTCCCTGAATCACAAATACATCCAGTCCTTGATGGCAAATTTCATCAATTGGTGGTTTATAATTATCGACAAGTTCATTGAGAAGTTGAAAAGCGCGTCGAGTAAGTTCTACTGTTGGCTTTGAGCAAAAAATATTCACAATTTCTTTAACGCTTGGTTTATAGGAATCTAAAAACAGAATATTTCCGAAAAAAATTCTGAAGATGATCAAAAGTATAATGAGAATCGAATTATTTTCAGAAGAACTATGCAATTTAAGCATTCATATCTTCTTTTGCATAAATGCCAATTGTTTCGAGATTATATCATTTTCTGCAAGCAGAAAAAGTGAAATAAAAACATCATTGCATCCTATCGAGAATAATTTCAATCCCATTTAATTAAACCATCAAATTATTAAATTATTAGCATAGTTTCCAAATTTTTTTTCTTTTTTTTAATGAAGATATAATATGTATTTCATGTGGAAGAATTGGTTTCTAAAAGATTTTTTAGGAGAATCAAGTTCAGTTGAAACTTACCATAAGGCTCACTTTTCGATTTCAAGCATGCCTGACAATTTACAGCTTTAGCTGAGTGCAATGAACTACTGGTATTGGAAATTTCTTGATAGGATTCATTATCTACATGATGGGAATTTCCATCAAATTCCGTTTTCGTCTTTGCTCCCGTAGAATGCATCTGTTTTGATTCATTGCTTTTGTTTTTGCTCTCTTTTTTTCTGCCCATTTTTTTTTTTTCTATTCTAAAATCGTTCATGGATAAGACAGTCGTAAATAAAGTTGGTTATAAAACGATAAATGGCAATTGAATTGTAATGCATATCGCTTCGAACTATCAATTAATTCATAGAATAAATATCAATAAAACTTATATCAGGAATGATACTTTCAATAATAAATCTGGAAAATATGAAATAAGGATTGAGAATCTAAAGTATGTTTATAGGCAAGGAAATGATTTCCTAAACTTTCAACAACTTAATCCTGAAATTCCAAATAACATTTACATCTTTGCCTGATTTAATTGAAATACATAAGATTCTTCGTTCTACCGTGAAATATATCCAGTTATAGCAATGCATTAAAAATTCTCTGTCTTTTGCGCTCAATATAGTTAAAAATATCGTGGATATCGTTATTATACAATACAAAAATAAACCAAAAATAACAATAAAGTCATGAGGTCAGACGGAAATGACTGCTCAACAAGTAGTCCTTTAGGTCAAATTTAAACAAAAACAACGGATGAATACATCGTACATCGCTCGTTAATGTACTCAAAACGAGCGGGCTAAATATGATTTTGCACGAGCGAATTTTTTCTCACGTTGCACGATTTTTTTTTTTAATTGACGTATTATGCATGTCATTGCTGTTATGATATATCAGCTGTAACATATATTATGCAATTGATTCTACATGTTAAATTTCTGTAAATATTGCTTGTAACATGAAGAATAAAGTGATGATCCATTTATTTGGAAATTCTCTAATAATTGCTTGTAATTTATACGATCGTTTTGGCGGTGAACTTGTTTGTCCTTTTGGCGGCAAACACAATTATCTTTTTTGGCGGCAAACATGTTTATTCTTCTGGCAATAAACATATTGATCCTTTTAGTGGTAAATATGTTTATCGTTTTAGCAGCAAACATGTTTATCCTTCTGATGATAAATGCGTTTATTCTTTTGGCTGTAAACATGTTCATCGGCCTGTTGGTCTTTTTGAAACTATGTTTGTACTATTTGATCTTTAACATTCCTTGTTTACAATAATTACATCTTTCGAATTTTTCCGAAACTCCCGACCGAAAAAAGACTGAGAAGAAAAAATCAGGGATATTTTATTTTTGCTTGAATTCATTATTTAGTGGCATCCTGTTTCGTATAGCGATTATTAAAGAAATATCGAAGTAAATTGATCACTAAATTATTCTTTGTTACAAATGATTATGAGCGAATATCCAAGTAAATTGATCACAGGGTTATTCTTCCTTTTGACGCTCATAGAAGAGAATACTGTTCAACTTAATTGCCGGATTATTGCTACTCCATGCAATCTATTCGTTTTATAGAAGATTATAGATGATTGTTTATTTTCTGGTATAGCATATTTTTTTATATATGTTATATAAATCCATATATTTAATTTTACATAGAAACATACTGGCAAAACAAAACTGTGATACCATGTCGGATATTCCTAGGTGGCCAACAAACAATGAAATTGAAAACTGTAGAAGTATTGTAACACGTAAAATGTTCATACTATTTCTAATTTACTACATATTTCTATTTTTTTTTTTTTATATGTAGTAGATTTGGTAAAGAGAGTTTTCCAGAAAATCATTAGAAAGAGTTTGCACCGAGTCAACAGACATTTTAACATTATCAAATCCCGATATTCTAAAAATGGTACATTAATTTCATCTGCAATCATGCAAGCGAGTAAGATTTCACCTAACCGATTTCATGTGTTATATAATAAATTCGTACAAATAACGTGAATGTATCTTAAATAGTTTTTTACACAATCAAATCCATAGATTTTTCGATATATGTTATGTAAATCCACATATTCTATTTTACCTAGAAGCATACCGAAAAAGTGAAGTTTAAAGAAGTTATTGTTTGTCTGCTTTTCCATTTTTCGATCTGTTAGTGATAATTGTGAAATTTCAAACAATAAGTTTAATAAAAAGTGTTGATAAAAACTTAAGAGATTAGCTTCTAAATATTCACTTTTCAACTTTGTAATACTTGGCCTTGGTTAAATAGTACAATACATTTTTTGGAATAACAGTATGGATTTTCCGGTTCTTTGATTCTCTTCATCGTTCACTACATGTTCAACGATCCCTTCGCGATTTCATCTGACTTTTTTATTGCGATAGTCAAAATTCGGATTTTTGTAAAGAAATTAATGATGATGTCGGAAAATTGGGCAATTTCGATTCAGAAAATACGAGAAAAAATTGAACAAATTCCTCTGACGTAGCAATTCTTTATTTTTGAATTTATCCAAAGATTCATTCATAATTTCACTAAATTCCAGCCACGCGATTGATAAGCAAAAAATTGAACGAAAATATCTTTCTTTCACTCGTTGAATTCGGATTATTCGGAAGAGAAGATCAGTATTTAATGGAAATGGTAAGCAATACTGTTCATTCATCTTTGTGTTGCGCAATTCCTTCTTCCATAATATTTTAAAACTATTTGTGTATTCTTTATTTCTTAAGTTAATTCAATTTTATTTTTCCTTCATTCTTTCTGTCTTTATTTTTTTCTGTACATCTTGTTGTGATAAATGAAGTCTTATTTTAAACTTGAAATTCAAACTAAAAAATGATCGAGAATAGATTTGTTACTCCTTTCAAAATGGAATAGAAAAATTAAAATATTATTATTTCATAGAATCTTATAAACATTAGAGGGAACAGAAACAGGCATCTTGCAGAATAATTGTTCTCAAAAAAGCTTAAACTTTTAGTGAAGCCGAGAACAGAGTATTGGGAACATGAACGATTCCCATATTTTTGGATTATTATAAATTTAATATTTGCATGTTTTAAAGATTTAATTTCATTGTTTTCTGATGCATGCACATCATTTTTCAAAATTATAAAATTGTTTAAATGAAAAATGAGACTCATTCGCTTATATTTGATTGTCGAGAGCGGTGTGACTGATGAAAGGTGGTTATTTAACTATGAAGAAATCTGAACAATCTTCTGTTCCTCCGCAGAATATTAATTTATCATCTGATACTACACAAATTGTAACTCCGCCATGGTCAGGTAAAATAAATTGAATAATTCTTTTCTCTGTTCGAATGAATACTTAAATTTGATTTTAAATAAAATAAACAAAACAAGAACAGAAATGATCAATAAAGAATGAATATGAGAATAATTGAATGAGAAATAATAAGAGATATATGAAAAAAATCCTATGAGGAATCTTCCGTCAATGTATTTATTCCGACAAAAGCAAATTTAATGTTAAATTAAAATTTGACAAGTTTATCTGATAAATTTAATCGATCATCGTTGGAATCTTCATTAGTTACGTTAAAAATTATTCGCTAATACTATGTTTAATATCATTTTCAATCATTGAATGCATATATTTTTACTTGAAAAGTCAAAAATAAAATTACTTGAAATCATATAATTCACATATGCCGCAATTAGTTTGCTATTTTTCATGATTATCTGAATGATAACTAATCAAATTTTAATTTTCTCATATTTTATTATTGTTTCTGATTTGTGGCATGACAAGTTTAACTCATCATACTATCAATATAATTGTTTTATAATTGCTGAAATTTTTTTTGTGCAATTAATTTCTCATGTAATTATTTATTTCATTTTCTTTTTTAACTTCAAAAATTTTACATTCAGAATCTTCATTATTATTTGGTGGACGTAAAGCACGATATCTACCTTTAACATTAAATCGTACTAATAGAATGGACGAAATTCCTTATCGAATAGTTATGCTTGGTGATTATTCTAGTGGTATTAGTTTGCTACGAAATGAATTAATCCAACTAGATTCCTTCAAAAATATTCCATTTTCTGTAAGTATTTTTAAATTTTTAATCACAATTTATATCTTCATCATTTGTTACAAATGATTTAAGATACATAGAACATGTATATTTAAGAATAATTTTAACTATTAATCTTGTTTTTTTTTTTTTTTTCTTTTTTCAAGAGACAAATTGAACGAAAATAAGTAATCGAAAAAGTCTTAGCAATTAAAAGACGATGATAATATAATTTTGTGGTTGATTTTTGTTTAAAAAAAAAAATTGTCTTTTTTTTTTTTTTTTACTTCAATCAAAACTCATAATATTTATTAATTAAAAAATGAACTGAAATTAATGATATAGAGTGCTGAATGTTGCACGACAATAACACAAGATGAACGTGAAATGCAAATGTGGCTTTTTATTAATTTGCATAATTTTGAATTATTTTGTGAGCAATGTACCGAAAGCATCGATTGTTGCATAGCATGTTATTCGATCACAGTTGCACAAACTTATCGAAATGTTATCGAAAAAGTTAAATTTTCAATTATAATTGTTACAATTTCAAAGAAAAGATTGAATTTTCAATTTTTCAAACATTCCTAATTTGCATGAAGTCTTTACTTATAAAACAACTTATTGTCTCTTCTTATTAATTTCATCTAACGAATTGTCAGCAAAATTGCAAATTTTTTAATTTTATAATTAACAAATATATTATTTACAGTGGATTCCAAAATTTTTGGAAAAATTTCCTGAAAAGCCAATCATTTTATGCGCATTAAATAATTGCCGAGAATGTACATGTAATAGCGGTATTCATGAAATGATATTTCAGCATAATTTCAATTTTTGCACCAATAATCTTACACAAATTGATATTTCCATCTTCGATAAGGTAACTTGATTAGCATGATAATCGTCATAATGAAATTTAACATTTGTATTTTCATCATTTTGATTGAAAAGTTTGATCAAATAAATTTTGAATTTGATCCAAATAAATTGAGTTATGACCAAAAAATTTGATCGAATTGGAAGTTTGATCAATAACTTCTGATCAAATAAAATTTGAAATTTCATGAATATAAAGAAATTTTCGTTTTCAGCGTAGTATGCAATCATTATATAATTGCATAAGAAATATTTCAAATAATCCGAAATTTAAGCAAAAAAAGGAGAAAAAAATGACAGCTTGCATTCTAATGTGATCGATATTAATCATTTCTTTGTAAATTTGTATATTTCTTATTTGACTGAAATTAAAATTTCATTAAAATTATGAAAAGACAATAATAAAATCTATTCGAATACTATTTGTTCTTCGAATAACTCATTCATCTCGATGTGACGTAAGTAAAAGTAATTATACCTTAAGAACAATAATCTTAATTAAAAATTAAAGATTACGTGAATCTTGCCGAAATCTTTTTCTTTTCGAATATTGCAAATCGCATATGACACATGCTACTGCTCATTTGAAATATCTCAATTTCGCAAATTGTAATAAATGTGAAAATTGCTGCAATATATGAATGCATGCATGCATGCATTAATGCATGCTCTTTCAAAATATTTCAATATAATTCGTTCCAAAACAATAGAAAAATTCTTGGACGTCATGTAAACCACTAGAAAATACTGCTCAACATTAATAAAATGTCTTCAATAATCAAATAACTTTGCCATCGAATAATGTGTGAGACAATGGTTGCAAATTGTTGCCGCATTAGATATGAGATCTTTTGGCTCAATCATACTAAAGTCTTCATATCAGTGGGCTTGAGATTTCTTCCTTAAACTGAGATGATTATGATTCCTTAAGTCTAAGGCTTTATTTTCACTTATCAGTGAAACTTCCTCTAGTCTTGAACCAATTATCACATGTTGCTGTTATCAGTTATCACACAATATTACACATTATCACGAAACGTTACTCTCAGTCATTATATAATTGAAATTTTCCCTCTGAACTTCACATCCTAGAAATAGAACTTTCTGAGATCCTGTTTCTCGTCTTAGTGCGAGAATAGAAGTGTTGATTAGTAATGATTTTCTTTGTATTTCGCTGTCATAACTTTTCCTCATTCTCAGCTTTCGGAAGTTTTCAAGCGCAAAAGATTTATTAATTTAGGAAGAAGTAAAGAAAAAAACATTCTACTAAAAATTCAACAACAACTGATTGAGTGAAAAGACTTCTGATAATTATGGTCATTACAAATTTGTTGTAAAAACTATTCATCCTGACTTTTTGGAGAGAGTGATTTATTTATGTAATAATAGTCATTTATGATAATTCATAATTGCAAATTACTTTTGCTGCTCTCTTTATTTTTTAATTTTGTTCTGCAAAAGAAATTGAATGATGATGACATTTGTCTCTTTTTTTTTTGGTCGCATAATAAGTAAAATGTACGTAAAATGAAAATATCGTCCTTTTTTCTTCTGTATCCCGAAATTTAAATTAATGCAATTTATGAATTTATTACGATTCTGATATTATTTAAAGCTGCTGAAATGTCAACAATAGTTCAATTTCTTGGATTCATTTGACTTTGTATTTCATTTTTAAATAGTAAAAATATTGATTTTATTCAAGCAATGAGGTTAACAACCTTTCATGAATTTTGCCTAAGATCCAAGTTGAATTCCTTTCCTCAACTTATATGTCTATGTGATAAGAAAACATAATCATAGTTGATGTGTTATGATTCGGGTCAAGGATATCTGCTGTTGTGCATTTGAAATACATCAAGAAGATGGCAGCTTTCTCTCTTTCTCTTTATCTCTTACACACTCTCAAGGACGAAAATGACGGATAGAGATTGTAAATAATTTCAGCTCAGCCAAGAAATTGGCTGAGCTGAAATTATCAATAGCAAGAAATGTCAACACGAAATTGTTGGCTGAAGTTTAATTCTTCAATAAAGCGTAGAATGTAAACTCGTAGAGTTGCAAGAATTTTGTCGAAAGACATATGAAATGCTTTAATCGGTGATTTTTTATTTATTTTATATAACAGTCATTATTCTTTCAGGATTAATGAAGTGATGCCAGCAGAAAATACTATTCCATCTACAAAGGTTTGCATTACATATTTCGAATTTCTAGTAAATGATGTCTGCTTACTTAGTAGTTGAAGCAGAAATGGAAAATAACAAAATTTATGTAAATTAAAAATGTTACCCTGATGATAAAGTTATGGTATATATTTGTTAGTTTAACTTCCCTATTTTAACACAAAGAAGCATTATATATTGTAATCTTCTATTAATTGCTCTTTGCTTATTTAATAATTTTCGAACTTTTATTAAATGTTCACTGCTTACTTAGTAGTTGAAGCTAACGTGGAAAATAACAAAATTGTGAAATTAAAATAATGCTATCATTGTGACAGAGTGTAGTATATATTTGTTATTTTCATTTTTCTATCCTAATACAAGAAAATTCATATTTCATTGTCTCTTAATATTGCTGTATTTACATAATAATAGTTGATTCAATTAAATTTGAAATTTTATCTCATCTGCATTTTTCCTTTATCTCGTTACTACTTGTCATCGACCATTCATATCAAACAAGTTGTTGAATTTTGAACAATTGAGTTGAATTACTTCATACAGCATGGCAGATGTATTTCTCAAAAATATTTGCTTAATGATTAATTTTTTAGGTATATTATTATTTGGACGACAGTACTCCATATCTATCTGTAGTATCCGTTGCAGACGATGTTATTACACTTGGCGATTTTAAGAAAGTTTTCAACAGAAAAGGGTACAAATATTTTTGCAAACAGCTGGACGAAGCAGTTGGATGGTTAATATCTCTAATATTATTTGTAAAATAAATTCTTAAAATAAAAAAAATTTTTCATAGAACATCTTGTTTTAGGATAGAATTCTGAGTTGCTTAGGTTATGCTTAACTGTAACGATATTTGAAAATTTAATTTAAATATGTATTTCTGCTTCTCCATGTTTTTCTCACCATTTGAGATAAATTTATAATTTATTTAGCGAAGTCAAAGTGGAAATTCGAGATGATTCGACAAAATTAGTTAAATCAGCAAACGGACTCATCGAATTGGTTCTTCTTTCTTCATCCGAGAACATTTATTGTTCAGGGACGTTGCCAAAAATGTCTAACAGAGCAAGCAAGGGGCAGTTTGTTGGTACTAAGTTAAAGGTGACATATTATAATGTTTGATTTTAACTATTAATTTGCTTTTACCAAGTTTTAAAAAGTTCAGAAAGAATATCTGGAATATATGTAGGATATGAAATTAAAGTTAAATTAGATTTGTAAACTCTTGTTTGGATCTTATATTGTTTTTAATTTTAAGGATTTCAATTTGAGAAAACGAAGGTCATTGTATGATCTGGCTAGTGAAAACCACGATTTATTATATATGCATCGGAACAAAAGTGATGAAAACAGCATCACAGAGAGCAGTTTGTCAACAGTGATTAGTAGTAAGTGCTGTTTATAGTATGAACTATAGCTACTAGCGTGATTTCCTTGATGAATAATTTTAACAAGCTCTTTGAAAACAAAACGGCTGGAGAAGATGGGATTTTATGACAAATCTTACGCAGTCGTAATAATTTTGTTAAGGCAAATTACATTCTTTAACTAAATTTTTCCCCGTCAAGAAAAAATGTCCATTGTTTTAAACTAATTTTGGTGAAATATGAAATGAATTATCTCAAGGCTGATATAAAATATAGCATCAGTTAGGATATTTCACTCTGAGAAAATAAATATGCGAATATAAATTGCTGATTTCTCTCTCTTATGTTGTGGAAATATTGTTATTTTCATAAAATCTTGCAGACCAAAGAATATATGAGAATCACAGATTAAAAATCACAAATTGAAACTATAACTCTAAATTTTAAGAATTTTCCATCAATAGTCTTAAAAATTTCAAAACTCTGTTAATTTCTGTTGCATATTTTTAGAAAACAAAAACAAAAAAAAAGCTAAGAATAGGTAATGATTTCAGAGCGAGCTGGTGAAGGTTTGGCAGAATTATATGCATCTAATTCGGAAGATCCATACCATTTGGAAGATGTGAATTCAAGGCAGTTTTATAATTCTTTTCAGAATAACATCAGTCGCTTGGTCATTGTTGTTTAATTTTTTTCCTTGCAGATATTTCAAGCATGCGCAAACATCAGTTTTTCCTACTTCACCACTTGCTAGTTCTAGTGGGATACCTCATTGTCCTCGCCGTCAGAGACGTCCGCGCAAAGAAAAATATCGAAAAGCATATGTACCAAGCACAATTTCCTCAGTAACTGAAAGCAGGTATGCATATGGACTTGTTTTGTAAGCTGAAATGAAAAATATCAAATTAATATTAAATTCATAATTTCTTTCATTATTTTCAACAATTCCCCTTTTTTGAAGGCATATTTAATCATGTTTTATTACATTATTATTCTGCAGCTTGACTTCTCTTTCACTTCCTCGAATCGATGTTGTAACGTTACCTATGAAAAATGGAGTCTTCTTGGGAATTTCAGTACTAAGTCATGATGGTGGTATTTTTGTTAGTGAAATTCATAGTGGTTAGTATTTTTTAACCAAATTTATTTAATTAGCTTACTAAATTGCTTTTGAGATGTCAAAGAAAAATCATTTCTTTGTATAAATATTTACTGCTGTCATAGGTGGTATAGTTGATTTGGACGGTCGAATTGAAGTTGGTGATCAGATTGTGCAGGTGAATCGAAACTCATTCGAAAATTTAAGTGATCTTGAAGCGGTTGATCTACTACGTAAAGCAGCAGCTAGTCGAAGGTTGAATGTTTTGAATTTTTCTATTTTCTATTTATTTCTCCCATAGTTTTTTTCTATAATCAATATTCAGAGAATTTCATATTTTTGATACTTTATTTAGTCCTACCATTTCAGGCCAATTACACTTTATGTTGCTAAAAGATTATGCAGCAATTCAGATAAGCGAACAGATATACTCTCAGGAATTGCTTCAGAAACGATGCCTATCGATGTATCACTTTGGGTGGAGAGCACTAAGTGAATTTATTTCTTTTTTTTTTTCTTTATAACAGTACCGTTTTAATGCTCATTACCGGTTTTCTCATACTTTTATTTTTGGGATGAACTCAAATTAATGTTTCTTTATGCGATATTACAATGACTTTGCTATTAACTCAATTGACTTTTGATCTCTTTATAATGAAATCAATATTCAGACACAATATTGTGAGGCCAACAAAGGGTCTTGAAGAGATCGATTCGGTCAATGATAGCAACGCTACGCTTCTTGCTGAGGAAAATGAAACTGATCTAGACGGTGCTTATGCAGAACGGCGAAATGGACTTCCTTCAGTCAGTCAGATTTCTGCAAAATCGAAACAGTTAAATTCACCTGATTTGAATATTTCGCTGAATATCGAAGATATTGCAAGACGGCGAGAAAATGAAGAAAATGGTTTGTAAATATTTTTAGATTATGTATGAAAACAACCAAAGAAGAAAGAGATAAAGATTGAGCTGTTTCTTATGCTACCGGAATATTTTCGATTTTTTTGAAAATGGTAGTAACATAGCTAACAAGAGGATTAAAAGGGATGAATTAAGCGCTGACTTCATGAGCTCTTTTCGGAAAGCCATTACGCAGTGCATTGGTCTGGTATCTCTTGCACTGAATAATCCACTGGTCTTTTTTTTTTTTTTTGCGTTTTATTTTTGTGTGCAAATTGCAGAGCAACAATTGGATAATCTGAATGTTGATATGGATCCGGTGATCATCCTAAAATATATGGCCTTACCCAATTCGGGATTGCAAATAAAGAATCGAAAATGGCTAAAAATTCCTGTGCCGATGTCTTTCATTGGTATGATTTTTTCGTATAAAATATCATGTGCTATCCCTTTGATAAAAACTTTAATAGTAATTTAAGGCTGTGACCTTGTTGATTGGTTGATGGAACATGTGCATGGTATCACGGATCGTAAAGCAGCTCGTACCTATGCGTCAAAGCTGTTGGCAGAAGGACATATTAGACATGTTGTTAACAAACTTACATTTACGGAAAAGTGTTATTATATTTTTGAAGGTAATGTTAATTTTTTAAAAAAATTCCAGTAATTTTGTTTAAAAACTTGGAGGTTTTCAGTTGATTCACTTCCGACACTTTTTACTGCAACATTAAATTTGCTTATTATATGATTAAATCCTAATGTGCTTAATCTAGGCTTAATAATTAACAGCTTTTAACCTTTTTCGAAGTAATCATTTGCCAGCCTTTTGCTTAATAAATGTCTGTTGCATTTAGATTCAATACTTTCTGTTCGTAACAAAAACAAATCGGATTCTTCGTTAGGTAAAGCTGGTGCTGAAGTTACCACCGAGGTGACATATGTTGGTTCACCAGCACCAGCGCATCTCTCTCGTACTAATGCAAGAAATACACTCAGTGGAAAAGCCATGCTTGATCAATCTTGGCCTCAACCAACACTTATCTCAAATGGGCAACGAAAAAGTTTTTGTGAGAGTTCAACGGTTGGTCATGCAGATGCTCTGTCTATTTGCCTTAATTAATCTTTCGTTTCTTATATTTTGTTAAAAAACTTCATATCAATTTCCATGTTCTTCTTCATTTTCAAAGATTTGCATTACAGAATGACTATGCCTCAGTCATGAGTCCAGATATGATTGATCCCATACTCCTTACAGAAGCACCAACATTAAAACTATCACATCGTACGATTCCTAATCATTTGGATATGGAACAACGAATTGATGGATGTCAGGTAGGCATATGGTTAAGAAAATTTTATAAATCAACAGAAAAAAGCTGAGAAGTCACATTTCTAAACTTTAATTTCAGTATTTTGTAGCATAAATTATTTTTCCTTAGCGACTGTTGAAATATTTTGAAAAATTAATTGAGAAATCGAACTCATATTTCAAAAGGAATCTTTTTGGCTGGTGGAATAAAAGATCAATTTATTTTAGGTTGCTCAACCACCAAATACACCGAACTCATTGCTGCATGAACAAAGACATGTTGATAGCGAAACTGAATTTGAAATAGTTGAAGATAACAAACTTCTGGTTGTGCAAAAATAATTTTTAATTACCAAAAAGTTATTCTTCCTATTTCAGATTTATGTCATACCCATTTAAAAGAGCAAGGAGAAGAATTTGCAATAAAATTTGTAGCTAAGACAAAAAAATCTAAAAAGTTTGGATGAATATGGTGGAAATTTTTCTTATATGTTTTATTCTGAGAAAGAGAGAAATTTCCGTGGGAGATAATGTAATTTTTCTAATGTTTTTTAACTTTATTTCTATAAATATGCATTATGTTATTAGAATGAAGCAACTGATAACATTTCGTTGATATTATATTTTTTTCTAGCAGGTAATACACATACACATAATGTATAATATATCTTGCATTCTTGTTATATATAAAGTTCTGTTTTGTAAAAACTTACTTCACTCATCATATCACATTTAAATTTTCGAATTACCAGCCATCAAGTATGTCGGCTATTTGGAACGCAGTCGTTTTGTCGCCCTTCGGTAAACACGAAATAATACGCAAGTAGAAATATCAAAAATCCTAGTGGATAGAATAAACGACAGAAATTGTCCAAATATCTAGAAGTAAAATTTGGCAAAATATAAGAACCTAATTATGATTATAATGAAGATTTTTAGATCGTTTAAGGAAATATTTGGAATATTATGGTAAAATGATTACATAATCACTAACCTTCCACGCTTGTGGTATTGTTCAGCTCTAGCCAACATTAATTCTCGTGATTGCTCCGTTAGTTCACTTTTCTTCTTCGCTGCCGATTTCTTCTAAATTTATGAGCAAATTGAAGTTTACTGTAATGGCAGAAGAGGAATTCACATAATTTGTGAAATTCAAACTGATCTAATAACTGACCAATTGTTTGCCTCGTTTATCTAGTGCAATAACAATAAGCGTTTGGAGAAGTGTAATGAATACAAAAGCTGTAATAAAGCCAAACCATAAATCGATTGCCTGGAAAAAAAAAGAAATGTTAATCGTGGAGGAAATAAATTCCACTACATTTGATTAATCCAGTTTTAGCAGAGAAAGTAACCTTCATATAGGAAACACTTGGAAGATGTTCACGAGCACCGGCTGATTCTGTCGATAACGTTAGAAGTACGGTAATTGCTACGCCAATACGTCCTTCCATGAATTCTTCGGGAAGCCATACACCAACCTAATTAATATATTTAACTAAATTTCTTATGATTTATTGTAAGAATTTCAAAATATTTGATAAAACATTAACAAACGAACAATAAATACAATTCAATACCCATGAAAACATTAGTGCCAATGAAGTTGGAATATAAGTTTGAGCAATATGAAAACCAACATCACGTTTTAATCGAAAAATTGCCTTCAGACATGAAAAATGACCTGAAAAATAATGTGAATTATTACAGATTAAGAAATAGCAAAATTCATATTAAGAAGTAACTGCATAAGTAAAATAATATTACCAATGTAAGGCTACCGTAATCTTTGTAAGATGAGAAAAAGGAGTGCAACTATTTCATTTAATTAGCTAAATTACTGGAATTAAATCTTTAGTTTTCAATTTTTAATATTCTAAGTATTTGCAATAATTCATTCGAATTACTTAGCAACTTGTAGAAATTAATCTTGATGAATTCTCTAAACTTTTTTTTTTTTTTATCTTTTGAAAGGAAGTAAATTTTGCAAAATTGAAAAAATTCTTTAAATTAATTTAATTATGGTCGAAGATTTTGTTTTTGATATTTAGATAATGCAATAGCTTATGTGAAAATACCTGATTTTCTGGTTCTGTCACAATATGTTGGTTCATAGCGATGAATGTAAAGTTCAGGTAGCGTAACATCCGGATTCTTGTCAATTGCATCACGTTTACTTGAAAACCATTCAAATCGTACAGTTTTTATAGGATAAGCAACTAAAAATTAATACTTTTCAATATTTTTCTTTTTTTTTTTTTTTTTTTTTTTGTTTTTTTTTTGCTAATTAGAGTAAATTTAGAATGAAATTTCAGAAATACATGTAAATGTTAGATTATTTTTCTTCACTTTTTTTGATTGAATTTCATAACAAAAAAAAAAAAAATTCATTTCTCTTCATCTTTAAACATGAATAATTTCAATATGATTAACAGGATTTGATTCGTAATTCACAAGTTTGTCGATCATGTGGATATTTGCAGAGTACAAGATTGCATGATGGCTTTAGTTTAATTCTGAAAAAAGAAATACGGAAAGAAATAAAATTTTCTTTTGATCAATTTATGATCGATAATGATTTTGATAATAAATGCTGCTATCGAAATGATCACATAAATATGATAATATTAAATGTTAAATATAATATTTAATATTAAAATAAAAAACGTTAAATTTATAATTAAAATAGCAATAATAATGCAATATTATAAATAATAATAATGTTCTTTAATCTTTCAGAAATCTCGGAAAGAAAAAAAAGAAAAAAAAAACGACAAATAAATTTCTCAGAAATGATAAACCTTGTTTCGTACAGTACCAGGCCATCATTGTAAATTCGCATCAAAAAATTGAGAAAAGTAACTTCATGAAAAGAAGCTTCTTTAGCATTAGCAAAAAATGGATCAGGTCGCCAAATTTTTTCCAAAATTTCTTCCTCTTTAACAAGAATTGGTTTTTCATATGGATTTACCAGGCGTGCATCACGCCATGCCATCATCAGAAAAATATCCATATCATAATCCTGAAATTAGACCGCAAAGTACCCATATCATAATCCTGAAATTAGACCGCAAAGTACCCATATAGTAAACCTGAAATTAGACCGTAAAGTACCCATATCATAATCCTGAAATTAAACCGCAAAATGCCCAAATCATAATCCTCAAAAATAGACCGCAAAAGTCTATCTGTATGCAAATTTTGTAAAATAAAATCTAAACTTAAAAAAAAAAAGGTACTATTTGAGTTAAACATAAAGATAATAAATTCCTAAAATTTTTTTTTAAAACTCAAAAATTTCATAAAATTTCCGTCAAACAATATTTTAGTTTTATCAATGAAATATGTTAAATATTTTGTAAAAAAAAAAAAAAAAAAAGATGAAATTAATTAGTACCATAGTAGAAGTTTGAAAATTACTCATTGATTCAATATAAATTCCAAAACGAACAACAACAGCACTACCTTGAAAAACAATAGGTGCCGAAAATGGATCATATTGATTTTTTTGAAGAACAGGTAAAATGAATGAACCACCAAGTGTTCTGAAAATATGCGAAAAATTTTTTGAAATTGATCAAAATTTAAATTTGCGAAAAAATCTTATTTCTATCATTAAGCTTTTCTTTCCTTTCAAAAAAATTTTGATATTTTCAAATAAAATACTTTTAAAATCAATTATTCGAATACGTTATATTTAATATCAAAAATTGATATAAAATAAAAAATTCTGGATTAAATTTTTGAATTTTTATTTTTGCTATTATTCAAAAAAATATTTTCAATTTTTTCAAGTATTTTTGATAGGAATTAGCATAATTTTTCGTAATATAATATGTCGTAAATATATCGTATGTCGTAAAAAGTGAAACAAATTTTTTGTATAATTAAAAATATTGTAATGAAATTTCGATAAAAATTTTATTATAAACATTACCCATTCTCAGCCATCGCTCTACTAAGTATCATATCAACTTCGGTATCATTTCGTAACTTTTCAGCTAATTCAGTTAAATTAATACCGGAGAGTGATAAAGTTGTCATATTCAATCCGATCGGTCCTTCAATATCTACACCTATAATTTTACTAATGAAAAGAAGGATAAAAATTGCAATCAAGAAAAGATAATCACGTCAAAAAAAAAAAAAAAAAAAAAAACTTCCAAAAGGTAAACGCAACAAAAAAAAAAAAAAAAAAAAAAAAAAACGTTTAAAAAAATAATTGCGTCAAAAAATTTTCAAGAAAAGATAAACTTACGACAAATAATTTCTGATAAATTTCGCATAATTTCTAAATTTAAATTTCACGTAACGTAATTTTTACGTCAAAATCATGGCAAAATAAAACCTTCAAATTCGGTTGCATTAAATTCATTAACGGCATTTGGCACAAAATCAGCGCAAATACCATCAAGCAATAAGCCAATAAGTTGATGACGTTCAAATACGTGTTTCGGTATATTCAGATGTAATGCTTGAATTGCTTCCCATCTATTGATAATCATTCGAACTCTGAATTGAGGTCATTTTGGGGTCATTTTGAGGTCATTTTACTATAATTGAAGATAACTTAAGGATGAAATACACATTTTCATTCTTTTCTATCCATCAAAATTTTCATCGAAATTAATCGATCATCATTTAATCTAAACGTTATAATCGTGAATAACATCTGCTAATCGTCTGCCAGCATGATTCTGATTCTCAAAAGCTTCAATTTTTTTAGCGATAAAATCATGTTGGATTCTGAATCCGATGAATTTTTCGACGAAATTTCTTTAATTTACATGAAGCATCTAATTTAACATTCTAGTGTTTTAAATATTCAATTCGAATTTCGTTTACAGCAACAATTCCAGTAATTTAAATTATAAAAAATTTACTGCTGTTGACGAGCATCTATTTTGATTACAATTGGATTTTTTAAATCTTTATCAACATCAGTGGCATTTTGAATCGTTTCTTCATCGATTTCTTCAGATTCATTTTCAGTACTAATCGATGAATCCTATAACAAACAAGTGGTTATTGGAAATTTCAAATTCGAGTCAAATTTCATACCTAAAATGTCACAATCATTAAAATTTCTGTATTGAAGAGAATTTTAGGATCAATTAAACGAGAATGCTCCGAATGTTCTAGACAAAATCAAATAATTTGAAATTTTAATTCAAAAACATGAGAATCTTCTAACCTCATCATCCAAATTTTCTAATTCATCCTTCTTGTCAACAGATGATAAATCATCTTTTTCATCATCATCGTTCTTTTCATCAAATATTTCCCTAAAATACTGTATCAAACTACCTTTTGCTTCAATGAATTTTTATTATATTATCATTTTAGGTAATTATTTCGTCATCTGTATTTAACAGGTGACCGACAAGACAAGAAAATTCATATCTGAATCTCAGGTTATTTGAATCTTAGTTAACTCATGTCTGAATTTTAGGTTATTTGAATCTTAGTTAACTCATGTCTGAATTTTAGGTTATTTGAATCTTAGTTAACTCATGTCTGAATCTTAGGTTATTTGAATCTTAGTTAACTCATGTCTGAATCTTAGGTTATTTGAATCTTGGTTAATTCTTGTCTGAATTTTGGGTTATTCGAATCTTGGTTGATTCATATCTGAATCTTAGGTTATTTGAATCTTGGTTAATTCATATCTAAATCTTAGGTTATTTGAATGTTAGCTAATTCATGTCTGAATTTTAGGTTATAGAATTATCCATTTGTTATCAGTCTTATTTATCACCTTTTGAACTTTAATAATCTGACCAGTGGAATTGTTTCAGATATTTCAGATGTTATATTTTCCTCAGATTTCATAGATAATCCTGGAAATATCTAATAAATGTTGCAATAAATTATAATAATTTGCAAAATTTTTTTGCTTTTTTTCAAATAAAAATCTCAAATTTTGCTTGATTAGAAGTTTCTATTGTATTTATAGCTAATTGTCCATTGAGTGATAAGAGATTCTGAATCCTAAAAACGAGATTCTAAAATTAATCATACCATTTGAGGTGCTATTTTGTATGAATTCGTTTAAAAATTGTTCTAATTGATGCAATTTCTCTTCGCTGGGATGCAATTCATCCTATAATGGATTAAATCAAATACTTTTATCATGAAATTAGAATATTAACAAGCGATAAAGATCTAATTGATAAGTTTGATAAGAAGATGCTTTAATTTGATATCATCAGTCTTTTTTTTAACATTTCAATGCAATTTTTATCACCATAGTGATAGGTAGATCAAATAAGAAACGAATTTTTTTGTGTTGTTTTTTAAACTTGTTACTTGAAAAAAAAAAAAAAAAAATTCCAAGTAATAAATAATAAATTTTAAATTCATTCTTTATTATTTGAAATTTTTTTATGTTGTTTTTTAAATTTATTATTTCAAAAAAAAAAAAAAAAATCTATCGAATTTCCACAAAGAAAATTTTCTCAAAGAAAATTCGATAGATATTTTTTAAAATTTTAATTCAAAAATTTAAGCAATAATACAAAATACTTTGAATGGATCACAAATGAACGAATCTGTTTTTGTTATTCCTAATTGTCGTGCATCTTCAACCGTCGAAAACCACAATTCTCGTGGATTATTTTTGCAAATTTCTTCGAAATTAATCACAATTTTCTTTAAAAAATTTTTACAAATCATACAAAATTGATTTTCAGGATAATATCCGAAAAAATTTTGAAAATCATGCAAAATGATCCATTAATTAAGTTATCTTTGCTATTACTAAAGCTTCACTATCAAATATACTGCTAACTATTGATAAACAATTTCATTAGTTTTTCTTTTTTTTTTTCGACTTTTAAATTAAAATTGTTGAATTTTTTTTTTTTTTTTTGCATGAGAAATATGTTTATTATGAAATTTTAAAATAAATCAATTTTAACCTGATATTTTTGAAGTAAATTTTCATCCAATTTTAATTCTTGTAAACGTTTTTTTGTATTTATAATTTCAATACCATGTACTGTTGAAATTTCATCATCAGTAACATTCGTTTGATCCTGAGAAACTTTTTTTTTTTTTTTTTTTTGAAATAACGAACTTTGCTATTCTATGAAATTTATTTCTTCTTTTAAGCAAATTCTTTAAAATATGCAATGGAAAAAATAGAAAGACAACAAATAGAAGACTAGAAAATAAAAAAAAAAACAAAAATTATTGAATTTCGAATTTTCTGAATTTGAATTTTTTAAATTTGAATCTTCTAAATCCAAACTTACCTCTGATTTATCAGTGATATTAGACATCAATGATACATTTGATGTAGCGCATTCAACCAGTGAAGTGACATTTAGACCAATATCATAAGCCTAAATTGATAAACGACTGATTGATACAGTAGATTTAATAAGTATGTCTTTTGTATTAAAACACACTTCTGCACGTATCACGTTACGTATGATATATTTTTGTACAAAAACTTACTTGATAAGTTTTATTTATCCATAAAATTGATAATTTATCATCATTGATGCTGTTAAGAATTTCTGGAGTATCATTTTTACTTTCAATAGAATTATTAACATCAGGAGAAGCAAGTATTTCTGGAACAATTAAAATATTAAAAAAAAAATTGATTAATTGATTAATTTGATAATTTTTAAAGTCTATTAACTAATACGCTTGTATATAACGACAATATTAATAAAACAGAAACAGATAATCTGTCTTTTGGATTGGAGTTTTCGAATATTTCCAAGCGTATCCACAAGCGTAAATTTTTCTAACAGTGAAATAATTAGCTAGAGAAATCAAATTAATTAAGCTGATTTCAATTAATTGGAAAACTAAGAAATATTTAATTTTATCTAAACATTAATTTATTTTCATTTGGATAGGAATAATATTTTAAATACAAATAAAATTGCAATCATATAATCAAAGATAAATGATACCATCTGTTTCATTATTCTTGTCAATTGCTTTTTCAGTAAAATTATCATCAGAATCAGAATAATTTTTAGCTTGAATCAAACTATTCCATGATAGTTTTGCGATTGGATTTTTACGAATTGCACCAAATTTGTTTTTTTTCGCAAGCAAATCGTCATCTTCCTGATTTTTCTTGACGCCATCTTCAGAATCGCTCATGGACGTTACTGCATTCTTTCGTAATAATTGTTGGTCACTTTAAGTGATTCTGCATTTGCTACTTCTTGGAAACAAAATATTTCATAAGATTTTTTCGAAAAATTATGAAATTCGCAAAAAAAAAAAAAAAAAATTTTGCAATAAACTATGAAAATTTTGAAGCGGAATTATGTAGAAAAAATATCGCATCGAACATAAAATCTTTATCGTTTATTTATCGAAAAAAGTTTTCATGTGATATAATTCATAGAAGTGACGTGAAAAAATGCTTAACGTGATATGAATCTCACGTGATATAATTCACATAAGTTACGTCACATATACTTGACGTCATTTAGTTGTAAAATTACCAATAATATAATTTTATAATGTGAAATAAAAATGAAAACATACCTTTCTGGAATAGTATCATTATCGTTTAAATATTTTTTCATATCAGAACTTTTACCATTTGATAATACAAATAGATATGATAAAAAGTGAAAGATCATTAAACTATTCCGGAACAGATATGAAAACCGGAACATTTCCATTCGTTTCTTGCGATGAATCCGTCTACTGTATATCAGCCTGCTTTTAATCCGGAATTATGCTTTTAATCCGGAATTATTACTTTTAATCCGAAATCATAGGCTAAAAATCACCTATAAAAAAGTTGACAATTTTAGTTGAATAAGGTAATATTAATCTTTGAACTTTGAATAATTCAAAAATTTCACAATTTAGGCTTAATTTTTCATCCATAATGATAGCATATAATTATTCAAATTTCGCATTTTCATTTTTCAATTAATCAGATAAATAAAGGAAAGCAACTACTAAGCATGCATGCATTTTTGCATGCATGCATGTTATCCAATATTGCACTTATATTCCATTCAAAAATTTAAAAGTTACTAAGGTAATATTATCGTCGAATTTTAAATGAATGATCTTTAAATTTTTACAAATTAGCATAATTTACAGTACAATAATAACTGATAATTTCCTTCTCCTAAAAAATTTTTTTCATTATCAGAAAAATAACGAAAACAACTAATAAGCATGCAGCATGCATGCATTTTTGCATGCATGCATGTTTATTCGTGAGATAAATCAAACGAACTACTTAAGTAAAACGGAAAATATACATGAAATGATAATTTGACAATTTGTTATCAGAGAACAAAAACAGGTCTAATCAAACTAAACATGATGAATGAACTGGAAGAAAAGTCATTCTGTCAAATTTAATCAATCGTAGAAATGGAGAAAATTTTGTTGCTGAAATAGAAATAATTGAACACTAATTGAATTTTTTTTTTTTTTTTTGATTTCTCAACTTTTTTCTTTGTCTCTTTCGTTGACAACAATTTATCAAATTATCAAAGAAACGAGCAATATCAGTACTATCAGCAGCGACATTATCAACATTATCAATTGAGAAAATTGATGAAAATCGTATTCCCGGATGTAAAAATTAAACGAGAATTGTCTGGATGAAATTTTGAATCAAAAAAAAAAAAAAAAGTTAGCGTTATTATTAATTTATATATGAATTTTTCATTCTTTTTCAATGATATTTTTTCTAAATTAAATTAAATTTTTCTAAAATTTCATCTTTTTTTTTGCGACCATTTTTTTTTTTTTAAATTCATTAAAAGATTTTACTTGATTGAATTTGAGAAATTTGAAAATAGTTCAAATTGTAATACATAGATTTTTTCCTTTTAAAATATTGATATCTTTTTGATATGAAATTTGTTATTTTCGGAACTTGTTTTAATTTTTTCTTTCAATTTTTGTTATCTTATCAATTATATCAATTTTTTAAAAGCAAAATTTATTTGCTTATAATGACATTTCTAAATCTAAACAGCTTCATCATACTTTCATGATACTTTCAACTTTTTGTCAAGACAGATATTTGAGAAAATTGAAATATTGCATATTTATTTGAACATATTGATAAATGATACTATGTAGTATACTATCAATGGATCTGAATAACCTGATTATATATGAGTAATCGATAAATAATTTATTTCAGGAAAATTTCCGAAAATATTGCTGTAGATTATTTCAGATTAATTTTTAAATGTTTTTTTTTTTTTTTTTATCAATTAAGAGTATCAATCATTTAAAAATTTGCGAATAAAATTTAAAGAAAAACTTTAGTTAACGAGCAAAAAGTTGATAATTTCTGAATAGCTATTGACAGGACGAAAACTATTTAATGAATCATCTAAAAAATTAATCTGATTGTAATGAAAGTAATCGATAAAAACTTTATTTTAGGTCAATTTTTAAATACTATCTGTTATGTTAGATCAAATTTGGGATGAAAATAATCAATAAAAATTCATTTTAGATCAATTATACTCTATGTTATGTCAGATTGAAACGTTTGCTAAATGTTTCCATCAATTAAAAATACCATTTATTTGGAATTTCATTGCATGAAAATATTCTGAAAAAAGTATTGCATTATATTTTATTCCGATCACTGTGATAAAAATGTAAATCCATTCCAAAAATCTTATCTTTGTCACGTAGTTCGAAAAGATAAACTTTTTTTTTCATATATTTTTACGAAATGTCACATTCATTTAGTAGCCAATGGTAAAATTATTGTCGACCAATGTTTTTTTTTTATCCATTTCTTTGATAATTTGAAAGTTTTGCGATGCAATCATCATAAGATGGTGGTCGAATGTCGTAGTAATTTGGAGGTGACACAATTGCTGCAAAATTTTCTTTTTTTTTTTTTTTTTTTTTTCTAATTTTAGGTCATTTGAAATTAAATAAAATGAAAAATAAGTTGGATTAAATTTTTTGTTTCGAACAAAAGTGGATTATTGTCTATTCACATTCAGTTGATTTAATTTAAAGTTTCAATTTTTTTTTCCGTTTTTTCTCATTTCTTTTATTCCATATAATATACGAATAATCATATCTTCGAATTCTTTCGTTTTTTTTCTTACACAATTAATTTATTGCTCGATGATGATTTAATTTATTTTTATTGATTTGGTTTGATTAGTTTAAATTTTTGGTTAATTTCGAATTTTTTTTATAAAAATTTAGAAATATTACCTTCTTCAAATTTAGATTTTTCTACAAGATTTGCATCTGTTGTGGAGCTTGTTCCAATAAAAATTGGTATCTGAATAAAATGATGATTATTTTTTTTTGTGTAAATTTTTAATTGATTTGAATTTTAAAATTTTAGAAAATTCTTGAAAATATTGTAAAATATTTAAATTTCAATTGGAAAAATGTTAATTACAGAAGAAATATTAATAGTGAGTGAATTTTATATAGACATAAATGTTGAATATTACGAAAAATACGATGATTATACAATGAATCTCGTAATTAATTAGATTTAAGATGCAATCTGTTAAATAAACTCATTTACTAATTAGCTAATAATAATTTTATTTTTAAAATAATCAATAATTGATCCAAATAACTTGCAAGAAAATTTGAAAAATTTAAAAAAAAAAAAAAGAAAACGAACTTTCAAGGTACAGATGATATGTTTTATACCATTGCTTACTGTAATCCTATCAAAACCAATGTCCAATTTGAGGGCATAATCGAGAGTTATACATCGATCAATCTCGAAACCAGGTATCAAAGCTGGTACATTAAATTTTGGAATATATTTATGCATCGATCCATTTGGTATTTTATCTATATCCATGCCAACACCTACAGGAAAAGTCAATTTTATCAAATTTTGTAAGTTTAATTTGTAAAAATCGTAATTAAATAAAGAATTAAACAGAATTAGTAAAAGAAATTATCAATCAATAATTAAATCAATAGCAAACTATCATCTATCTTAAATGTTAATTAAACTAATAATTAAACAAAATTAGCATATTAAATCAATAGCAAACTATCATCTATCTTAAATGTTAATTAAACTGATAATTAAACAAGATTAACATAAGAAATTATCAATTAATAATTAAATCAATAGCAAACTATCATCTATCCAATCATTAGATAAAAATGATAATAAAAAAGTTGGAAATTTGAGAAAAAATTTGAAATTGAAAAGATATGGTACCAAGCGTATCCTGAAACCATTCTTTCCTAGATGTTATCGGATATGTTGCCGTACAAATAATATGTTGTTGGATTGATAAATGTGAAAATTTGATAGATTTACCCGATCTAAATGCAAAAATTTCGTTTTTAAGCATTTCGTAACAAAAATTAAATTATTAAAATTTTTTTAAAAAAATTTTAAAATTTTCAAAAAAAAAAAAAGAAATTCTGTATAAATTTTTAACAAAATTCAAGTTTAAAAATTTAAAAATGATTTCAAAAATCAATCAAATAAATGATTTTTTTTTCAAAAGATTCCAATTAATCAAAATTAGTCAAATACCTGTTATCAATAAATATTTGAACAGGTAATGCTTCACCAGGTACTAACCAACGTTTCGAAATTGACAATTCAACATCAAAATAATAACCTCTAAATCATTATTGATTTATTTTTATTACTAACATTAAAAGAAATTAATGTTAAATCAAAATTAGATATTTGGCGTGATCTTGATCGGAAAATTTGAAAAATATAATTTTTAAGAGAAAATTTCAGAAATTTGAGCAAAATTTGAAATTAATCATTTCTGTGATAATTGAAAAAAATTGATGGAAAAAAAAAAAAGATTTACTTTTTGAATTCCACTCTTTTTTTACAAAAACCATTTTCCAATGCTTTTGGACATTCCGATGGATTAATAGGACATACAATTGGAAATATCAATGTTTTCTTAAGCATTAATCGATCGCAAGAAAAGCATTGTACCTGTAAAATTATGAAATTTACAAAAATTTAAATTTAAATATTGTAACTTCTGATAAATCTCAAAAATTTAATTAAATTTATCGAATTTGAAAAATATGCTTACATTTATGCAATATCGTATACGTCCACCACAATTTCGAAGATCAAATGATGTATGTAAGCCTTGTTTTGGTAATTGAAATGTGAATTCAAATTTATGATTTCCAATTTTGATTCCATGAAAATTTTCATTTCGGTCGTGTTTTTTTGCTCGTATTGCAGTCATTGTTGATGATAGTCGTGAAAAATCATTAAGCTATAACTCATAATAAAATACTCAATTACTTTTATTAATGAATAAATTTTTAAAATTCATTATAAAATTTTAAAATCAAGAAATGTTTGATATCGAATCAATATGATACTTTGACATTGATATATTTGAGCATTTATTAATGAAGTATTGAAATATTTGATTAATAAGTTTCCAATGTAATTATTTAAATCTTAAAATATTACTCACATATTTAACTTTTTTTTATTGCTGTCTGTATCATATTTATGTAAATTTTATAAATTTTATAAATTTCCATATATATATTTAAAGTTTTTCAATACAATTGGTAAATTAAAATATATTTACACGAATATCTATATATTTAAAGAATTGAATATTAAATGAAAAAATTCGTAGTAATTGAAATTTCTTTTGAATTGCATAAAACTAACCGTTTGTTGAGGGAATTTTTTGTGATCAATTTTTTTATCAGACCATAAAATTGTTGTTTCATCGATCAAAATTCTTTTTTGTCCTCGTACCAAAGGTCGAAAATTAGCATTACCTGTCTGAATATTTAATTTTTTTTTAAAATTTCTACCATAAATGATTCATATTTTTCAAAAAAAAAAAAAAAAAAAAAAAAAAAAAAAAAAAAAAAAAAAAAAAAAAAAAAGAGAAAAGAAAAGAAAAGTAAAGTAAATATTGTGAGTGTAAAGTAAAATTAATCAAAATTAATTGAGTTAATGAATGAATTACGATAACAAGAAAGAAAATTTAGTTTAATAAACAACAAGATAAAAAAGAAAAACATACAAAAAAACAAAAAACAGAAAAAAAAATCATTTAATTAATGCAAAAATTAACATAAGTTAAAATTAATATTAATGAGACAAAAATAAAATTAGAAGAAAAAAAAAAACACCTAACCTTGTTATTAATCCAAAAAACATGAATGTAACCAAAAAGTTGTGCAGTGATTAAATCAGATGATAAATTTTTGTTAAGTTTAAAGATCACTTCACCATGAATTATATCACCAGGATTGTAAATTTTCTCATTTAAAAATATATCAATATGATAGGGTAAATTTTCATCCAAAAAAAAATTCCTCGTATTCGATAGTGCTAAAGATGATGATAATGATGATGATGCCATCGTTAGAAATCTGAATTACATAAAAATTAATTTAATTATTATAATTATAATACATATTAGTAAACAAATTACGATAATGTGGTTTGATGATAGAAATTAGTCAAAAAATTATTTGAATTCAAAATTTGCTTGAATTTTAATCACGAATTCATATTTCTAAATTAAAAATTTGATTCTATTTATAATTGATTATTAAAAAAAAATTTTTTTAATTTCCTTTCTGGATGCCCTGAGAATGATAAGCTAATTTTTTTATCCAGAATTATTTTCTTAGTTCAAATTTATGATAAAATTATTTTACATCAAAGTTTTTTTAAATCATCTTAAAACTTAAATGAATTTATTTTAAAATGATTGTACTAAAAAAAAAAAAAAAGAATTTTTATTATAAGACGAATTTATATTTTTAGTTAAATTATTGCAATATGAATGCATGCGCGTAATTTTTCATTCTGCATAAAATATTACTAGGAATTAATTACTTGAAAAGAGATAATTAATTTTTTAAAATATCATTAGTATTTTATTAATTACAAATTAATTATTTAGGAAAAATAAAGACATAAATTGGTTAATGGAATATGACAAGCATTAGAGCGACATTTAATGAAAAACAGCAAAATCAAAAATCATTGAAATACACTCACATTTCTAGTAAACCACAATAAATTCGTATATTTCATCAACAGAAAAAAAAAAATGGAATAAATGATTAATTTTTACTAAAATATGATTGAAAAATTTTAAACTTCAAATTGATTTTTAAACTTGTAAAAAATTGATAATATTAAATTAAATAAAAACTAAATTACTGATAAAAGTTATGAAATTTGTTGGTTAAATTATTAAATTGAAATTTGATGAAAAACAAAAAAAAAAAAAAAAAAAATCAGGCCAAAAATTACGAAATATTTTGCGAATTTTTAAAAAAAAAAAAAAAAAAAAAAAAAAAAAAATTTTTTTCTTATAATTAATCTTATTTCTTTTATTTTTTAGTGAAAAATTATTGAAAATTTTAAATATTTTGAAAGTTTTTTTAATCTTTCAAAAAAAAATTATTTCCAAATTTTTATAAATTCTAAAACAAAACAAAAATTTCAATTTGTTGCTAGCTAAAAATCAATTTATTTAAGAGAAGCAAAAATAGAGCAAATCGAAATACTACTGATCAACTAATTATTTCACAATCTAATGATCAACTAATTATTTCACAATCTAATGATCAACTAATTACTTCACATTTCAATCATTATCAACAATGTTCATATCAATGAAAGTGAAGTCTTATCTTCTAATCTAATCTTTTCTTTCCAAATATAATTGTCCATCTAAATCCTTTCCCATTATTTGTCATAGAAATCTGAAGAGAGAAGAAATGTTAATGATTAAAATATTATAAAATCGTATAGATCGGTATCAATCAAATATCAACAATCTTGATATAATTCACATTTCAAAATACAGGTCAACTAAGCTGATCAGTGTTATATTATTATCAAATTTTCATCTGTCATATATTTCGTATATATTTATAAATTTATGGAAGAAGGGAAGATATTTTTTGATTTTTTTTTTCATTAAATTGATTGAATTTAAAAAAATTTCTTTTAGCATTTTTTCATCCATTTGCTAATATTTAAATTTTTTTTTATTGATCCACTTTTTTTTTTTTCCTCAGAACAATTGAACAATTAATCAATTTACGATTAATTATGTTAATATTTATTTGCTTTTTTTTTTTTTTTTTTTGCCTTCTTGTTCTAAAAAAAAAAAACGATTTTTTTTTTCGAGAAAAGATTATATTCTAAAATTTTTTTCACAAAATTAAATTTGCATTTTCTAGTTTTGCCTATTTTTGATCATATGAATTTCCTATTCTATGATGATAGTATATCAATTAAACTTTTCGGGAAATTAATTATTTCTAAGAATTAATGAGTTTTATAATTATATAAGTAACTCATTGATCCACAATTAATGGATAATCTGCTAAACTCAAAGTGCAAATTTTCCATCATCATCATGTGTCAAATTGGAAAATTTTTATCAATAAAAATTAATTTCCGTTATTTAAGTTTAAAAAAGTTTTATTTAGTAAAGAGAAAAATATTGCCTAAATTATTCTATCAATTAGTTTATTAAAATTATCATAATTGTTTAATAATATAAAAAAAAAAAAATGCTGCTTGAAATTGCATTTTGATTTCAATTCTATGACTTTCTTTTTTTAATTTTTTTTTTTTTTTTTTTTTTTTTTTTGAAAGATCAAAATTTTTCCATTGAATCTGTTCGAAATTTAAACCTATCAGTTTAAAATTACATAGAAATGCGTTTTGATTCAAATTTTTTATTATTTTTTAAAGGAATATTTTAAAATATGTTGAATCAATTGAAATTTGCTATATTGAATGTGTTATGAAATTTAAACCTGTTGTTTCAGAATTAGACAAAATTGCATTTTGATTTTAATTCTATCAATTTTTCTGGAAAAAAAATGCGTATAAAATATCATATTCAATACAAAAAAAAAAAAAAAGAAAAAAATACAAATTCAATTTAAATTTCAAATAAATTCAAAGATTGAATTTATTTGAAATTTAAATTTATTTGTGCAAAATTAAATAGTTTTCAATAACATTTCGATAATATTGAAAAATTTTGTCAGATTACAATAAAAATCAATTAAATGTTTTGTTTTTTTTTTTTTTTTGATTGAAAAAATTTCAATATTGCGTTGCTAACGATTATTTCGGAAATGTTTCTTCTTTTATTATCAAAAACAAATCAAAGATAAGAAAGAGGGAGAGAGAGAGAGAGAGAGAGAGAGAGAGAGAGTATAAGTGAGAAATAATTTTTGATGCTGTCTTGAATTATAATGAAATTGGATTAATTTTTGTTCAAAGAATTGTTAATTTGATGATAAATACAGTTCATCGGCCCTTTTTGATTTAGGAATGGGACTGATAGTTCATATCAGTTTTGAACAAGAAATGATAACACCTCCGAAATGAATGAACGATATATTACAATTACGGCCCACCACTCCTAAATTGCTGCTTTATAGGTCATCAAATGCAATCAAATGCTACGAAAGGCGCAAAAGGAGCTCCTAACGTTTTAATTTAATTCATCCTGCATTTATCCAACCATCATCCATTCATTCACTCCTTTTGGGCCGCATTTTTTTTGCATCAAAATCTTATTTTCATGCCTAAATTCTTTTTCATATCATTATTTCGCAAAATTTTCCAATTCCTCATTTTAAAACTTATTACATCCTAATTTGTTGTTCATTTATTGTTCCATTGACCCTAATTAAATTAGCAGCATTTTGAAATTTTCACAAACTAATAAAAGAATTTTAAATCTTTTTTAGATGAAAAATTTAATGATTGTTTTAGAATATGGCTAAAAATAAATTTTTGAAACTTATTTTTCTGAATTATTTTAAATAAGAGAAATTAATTTACATAATCCCTATATTCAATTTAATCAAAGTTGATGATAGATTGGATTGAAATGGAATGAAAATTGTGCAAATCCTAATTGAATTTTACAATATAATAATTTTTAGTAAAAAGAGAGATAAATTTTAAAAAAATGTTAATTTTAATACAAAACAGTCATAACAGTCATTTTCAACTTATCAATTTTAACTATGCCATAATTTTTAAAAACATATTAGCGTAACTGAAGTTTTTGTTTACTTCATTACACCATAATAGAACAAAAATTAACATTAGAGAGCAAAGATCAACAGTTTGGTTATTATACCATGATATTTTCTATAATGCAAGGATTATATTTTTTGTTTTCTCCGACAAAAAAAAAAAAAAAAAGGATTTTTGCTTTTTTTTTTTTTTTTTTTCATATAGTTGGAAAGATTGTTTTTATTTTTCGGGAATGTGAATCCCGTAAATAAGTTGTTCTGTTGCGCTTCCGTATAATTTATCTGCTCAATAATCTTCCCAAAATTTTTGTTTGAATAGGATTTCGAATTTCATGGACAATAAGGTTATTAAACTATTTCTATTTAAAAGTAGATAATTTCTAATGAGAAAATTTTCTGGCCAAACATTTGACTATTATTGATTTTCATGCAGTTATTATTTCGAAAACTTACTGAAATCATTGATTAAATTTCAAATTTTTGTAATAATTATCAATAAGCTATCCATTCATTCGTACATTATTAATTTCTAACTGATCACTGACAGTTTAACATTTTTACATCTTCAACTATATGTAATTTCGTTTGACAATTAAAAATTTGATTTTAAATAAATATTATGTAATTTTTCTTGTTCTTATTAAATTAAAATTTGAAATTTTCAAGCAAAATTTAATTATCATTGATTACAATTTCTACAATTGTATTTTATTCTTTATAGTTTTGGTAAACGATTTCTTTTTTCTTTTTTTTGTTGTTGTTGAGTACGAATAATAAGTTAATAAGTAATTTAATTTATTCAATTCTTTCATTCCAATGCGATAGGAAATTATGACGAGACACTTAAGAATTTACAATTACCAAAATTAATCAATCTTCTTAGAATGTCGAAAAAGGGAAGTTTTTTTTTTTTTTTTTTTTGGACTTCTACTATCTATTGCATTTCGAAAAGAGAAAATCGAGAAAAAAGGAAAATATTCAAATAGGAAAGGATATAATTCCAGAAAATAGGCAATATTGAAGATGAACAGGTGTGATATTGATCTGCAACAGATCATTCTTTTTCTTTTTCTGAAGTTAATTCTTCATTAGAAAAAGAGAATAATTTTTTTTTTTTTTCTTCTTGCAAAGTAAATTTTTTTCATTCATTGAATTGGAATTTTTCGGCAAAAATTTTTTCTGATATTAGTTTGTAAAAATTTCCAAAGTTTAGCTTCCTTATTTTATCATTGTACAGTTTTAACTATATCAGTTTCTGAGCGATGATTTTTCAAAAAAAAAAAAAAAATTTAAAACAAAAAAAAAAAGATTTAATCAAAAACATTCTGCACCTAAATTCGTCTAGCACAACTTATTAGTATGACGATACAAGTTAATAATTTGTTGGAAATTGAGATACTAAAATAATCATTGGCGTGTTTTAGTATACTAAGGACAATTTATATTTCAAATTTTATTTGGCTGAAGTGAATTTTCAATATTCAATACTCAATTTTTTTTTTTCTTCTGAGTCTTTTAATTTTTCGGTAATTATAATTGCTTAGAAAAGAATCAAGATTTATGTAAAATATAAACTTTTTTAAAATTAAAATCCTCTTACATTCATATCTATAAAATTAAAAAACTAATTATAATATGCTATAATAATTTTTCTTCTTTCTAAAAAAATTTTTTTTGAACAACTTTTTTTTTCGTCAATTATTATTACAAAAATTATTTCATGATTACGAAAATTATGCTAAAAGAATGTAAGTGCATAAACAATTTAAGAAATTGCTCAAATTTTATAATCATTGATTGTTGATCTTTATCGTCCAAAAAAAAAAAAAAAAAAGAAAAAAATTATCAGTAATTCATTGCTTGTTTCATGATAAAAATTATTCTTTTGAATGATTTCAAATTAATTGAAAAAAATTTTTAAATTGATTATTAACACGAAAACAGAGCTGAATAATAGCTAAATAGTGCTAATGCATTTAATTTGATATGAAAATCTTATTGATTGACAGAACAAATGATTCATCGTTTGTACAAGCAATTTCTTAGATAATATCCAAATAAAACTGATCACTGGATTATTCTTTCCTTTGTTGCTCGTAGAAATGATATAATAGATGATGTATGCATGATTTATTTTTGAAATTCTAGAAATGAATAAATAATTTAGAATCGAAATTTCAGGATCGGAATTGTTGAACTGTAAAACTCCCCGAAAGAGGGAGATGAAACCGAGAAGTGACACCATCTATGCAGAACGTCAATCGAATGATTCAAAAATCGATAAATGCAACAGCGTAATGGATAATGATCTTTTAGACGTACGTCGTGAACGTGCCTTTAAGTGTATTATAACTGTCGCAAGTACGATAAGTATTTCTAGCTTGCTAACATTATGTCTTGTAGCACCATCAGCTTATAATTTTGTCGACAATATGGGAACATTCACCAAGCAAGATTTCGCATTTTGCGAAGTATGTGTAATTTTTTTTTTTCTATTTTTTTATTTCGCAGTTTATAAGCAAAACTTTCAAATTATTTGTAATTTAAGGTTGAAAAAATAAAAATTTGAAATCATCAAAAATCAAAAAATGTTAAAATATCAAAATGTTTGGCATTGTTATTATTATATGAAAAAAAAAAAAAAATATGAAATTGTATTTTTATGTTATATTTTTAAATTTCGAAAAAAATATAAAGCATTTATTTCTAGTAAAAAATTTTAATTATACATGATAATATATGATGAATAATCATTATTGCTATCTAAATTCTTTCCTCAAATTCTTTTCAACAGATAATTATAACCTTCTCCTTTATTTCTTGAAATTCACCAAGAGCTTAATAATCTGATGGAATAAAACTTATAGATAAATCTAAAGAGAATCAAAAATTAACTAATTTCGAAAATTTAACCTTCAAGAAATAATAGCAAAAAATTGACACAGAAACAGAATTTAGAAGGTGATGTATCGTTTGAAGATATTTATTGAAGAGGCAAGAAAATTCGCAAGCAATCATATTTTATGATAATTGCTTGCGAATTTCAATGATTGAAATAGATTTTACGATTAATAAATAGCAGAAATTGAAGTAACATATCCTTGAAGACATATTTATCTGAAAATACAAGCAAATTCGCAAACAATCACATTTCCTAATAGCATTCGTAACTGAAGAAAGACAAACTTTATGGCTAATGAATAGCAAACATTGAAAAAATTTTAGCCAAGGAATAGTTGAGAAAGTTACAATAATTTTTTCATCTGAAAAATTTAATTAAAATTATTAATTGCTTGAAACTTTTAATTTTAGCGTAGCACATTTGAGAAAGTGCTTACTTTTAAATACATCAAAAGAGAAAATTTGCAAAATAGTTCAATAAAATATATTAAAATTCTTAATTTCATGTGCAAGATGAAAGAAATTGAATCAAAAAATCTGAAAAAAGAGTAAATGAGTTTGCAATAATTTTCAGAATTGAAATACGGTAAAGTTAATTCTATTTGATTATTTCGCTCTTTCATCAACATTTCTGGCGATTCTTCTTGAATATTTGTCATGTCTTAAGCTAGAAATTATTAAATAATAAGGGATGGATATAAAATTTATGATTCAAATTAAAATTTGAAAAAATAATTAATTTTTACAGGATGCATCGCATGATTTAGAGGAAGAGTTGACAATAATACGGCGATTAAATCCAAATCGAACAAGGAGACAAGCAATACGTTATAGTAGTTTCAATCCAACAACACTTCTTACAGATTTTGTCACCTTCCAAGAATGTCCTGGTCTGTGTCATTGCAATTCTATCAATCATTTAATTTGGCCATCTTTTTTAGAAATTAAAAATAAAATTTCATTTTATTTTTATCGCAATAATATTTAAAATATTTTGCATCAAAAATTGCTGCGCAAAAACAAGAAAAAATGATTTCAAATTTCTATAATTAAGTTATTTCTTGGCAAAAAATTCTCAACTATGACAGTTGAGAGAATTTTAAAAATTATTTTGAAAAAAAAATTTAGATTTATTCGTTTTTTTTTTTTAGCATGCTGCATACCTGGCGAAAGAGGAGCACCAGGTGATTCTGGTCTTCCAGGACTTCCCGGAAGTCCTGGTCCAGATGGTGCACCTGGTAGGCCTGGTGCTACACCGAATGCTTCGTGTATTCCAGAAAGAATATTCGAACCACCGCCATGTCTTCCATGTCCGCAAGGTCCGCGTGGTGTTCCTGGCCATCCTGGATTTCCAGGAGATCCGGGAGATCCTGGTATATCTGGAAAACCTGGTAATTCTGCTACACTTTAATGACATTGGAAGTTATGCTTCTTTCATTGTGTTTCAAAAGAAAAAGTTTACATTTAATATAATTTAAGCAATTTAAGCAATTGAAAATTGTTTCTATAAGTTTCATTTTTGAGGTGCTGATGGAATGCGTGGCAAGCCTGGTGAAGATGGACCACCAGGTCCAGATGGTCCAGAAGGTCCTGTTGGACCACCCGGAGATAAAGGTCCTACTCCACATGCGCATGTTATTCCTGGTCCTCCAGGTGATCCAGGTGATCCAGGACCATGGGGACCACCTGGATATCCAGGTTTGTTCATTTCGATAATGAATTTAGCATGAGAAAGAATTCATCGAATTTATATTATTCTTTTTTGTTTCAAATCTAACAACAAGCTACAAAATATAGAACAATTTTATAGGGCCGAACGGTGAAGATGGTTATCCTGGACCACCGGGTGAAAAAGGCTGGCCGGGACCACCAGGACCTCCAGGTTTAATGGGACCTCCTGGTTTACCAGGACCTAATGGAGAGCAAGGACCATCAGGTTTGTTCCATATATAACAAGAAAAAAAAACACATTGACCTTTTATTTGTTTCGAAATGCTGAAAGTTTAAAACTAAAACGAATTATATCAGAAAGTGGAAAATTTCAAAAATATTTCTTAAAGAATTTTAGCATTATTTAAATCAGCATATTCTGAAAAACTTCATTAAAATCTGGAAACTTTAGGAAGTCCTGGAACATGTGTATGTCAGGATACGGAAGTTGTCATAGATGATATGTCTCATCGTAAGCCGGTAAAAGAAGCAACAAAGGAGAGCATAAGAGAGAGCAAATTTTTGCAAAAAATTGATGATGAAATTCTGGAAGCAGTGAAATTGAAAGAGCTTCCGGAACAATTGGATGAATCAGAAATATTTTCCATGCTTATCGATGAAGTAGGAAAAAATGATGAAGAAAAAGGACAAGAATTACAACAACAACAACAAGTAGAACCAAGTGAGCTACTGCACGTATCACAAAAATTACCGGATTCAGAAAGACATGAATTGGACAACAGAGCCATCGATCAATTAGATGGTTATCCATAATCATATCATAATCATATCATTAATGATATGATACCGGTCTTGTTGAAGATTATTGCCAGTGCATGCATTAGGCTCGCGATATGTACGGGTAGCTCATATTCTTTTTACGCTTAATTACGTCAACAATTACTTTTCACACGCTTAATTATGTCCAGTAATTCTTATTGTATTTGAATTAAATGTCTTGCCCATTGAGGCTTATCATATTACATTCGTTAAATTTATTTATGCATATAAAATTTGAAAAAATTTCGCAAATTTAACTTGTAAAATTAACCTGATTTCTTCATTGTTTCGTTATTTCTTTCAATACTTTCTTGCAGGATAATTTTAATTTAAAAATATAGCCATATTGTAGCTCAATTGTGATTATCTATCTTCCATTTTAATTATACTAAAGTTACAACATTTTGCTGAAGATTCATTATGTTTGCTCATTTAAATTATGAAAAAAAAAAAAAAAGAAAAGAAAAGAAAAAAACGTCACTTAGTTTACTTCAATCAATTTTTTGCAATTCAAAATTTTTCTCTTTTTGTAATCTTTACTCTTCATTTTCCTTTGTAATCATCATTTACTGTGCATTCCTTATTTTTTCATTATAACTTTATCAGAAGCAGAAGTATGTATTCCAATGATGTCATCGATATTTTTAAAATTCAAAATTTTCAAATTGCACCTTACCCACATCTTAGAATTACTTTTTGAATAACTTAGGAATGATTAAATTTAGAATAAGAATCCATGTGTTTTCATACCTCTGTCTTATGAAATAATTTGTACAACTGTGATTTATCATTTTGAAGTTTTTAATGCCCTTTTCGAAGAATTGTTCTGTGATAAATTTGATACATTTTGAAAATGGTGTGAACTTTAAATATTTGAAATAGCCAAGATCGGTACAATTGGCTCAATTGATAATTCAGCTAGTACAGATATTCAAAACAGAGATATATTGATTGTTTTTTTTAAAGTAATTGATTGCTGATATCTTAAATTTCCACACTCATCAAGACACTTAGGGAATTTCCGCATTCAATATTTCGAGAATGAAACTGAAATAGGCAAGAGTGAAAGAGTAAATATTAATGAAAAAGGTTATTTCTAAAAACTTTCTGAGAGTTCCAAATGATTCCATGCTCGTTATAAAAAAAATGCAAGAATCATTATTTATTGGTTTCAAGACTGAGATTATTAATAGTTCCAAGTTAATAAAATCGTTCAAATTTATAAATAAAAACTTAATGATTTCATTTCTTAGCAATGAAGTAAATTATTAAAAGTAATGAAATATCAGTGCATATTTTAATATCCCTTTGAAGAGCATCAAAATTTTTCATCAAAATTTGAAGAGACTATCTGAAAAAGGATTCTTAAATTTGAATCTGTAGATTTAATTTTTAAATTATCCCATTAATAATTTTTTAAGAACGTAATTGCACACTGAATCCATTGGATTTCCCGTTCATTTCTATTAATTTCGTGATATTTTAAAGTTTGCTCAATTATCATCTTTCATCAAATTTCTCGAAAATTATTTTCCACACTACATAAACAGTATCAAATTTTTGAAGTTTGCACAATAGATTAAAAGAAAGAGAAAGAGGGAGAAATAGAGAAAGGGCGAATTTTCAGTTTGGTAAAATCATAGATGCAAATGAGCTTTATGATCGGTTTTCACTTTAATATCAAAGTCTTTATAAAACATTTGCTTAATTGAAAAATGAATTTTTTTATTGTGTAAACTGATAAAATGATAAAACTGATCGAATATGGAATTAAATACGGATAAAGTTCGATAACATTTAAATTGATAAACCACTAAAGCTGATTAATTGATAAATTGATAAAATTGGATATGTAACTTGTAAATATGTATAAATGATAATGTTATTTTATAGGAAGTGCAGATTTGATGAAAAAGTAAATAAGACTATGTAAAATAGAGTTAAAATTTTATACAATAAGGAAAAAAAATCGGGATTCCAAGTCACGCTTCATCGTTCATGTAGAACAATAACATTATCTGATATCACCAGTCATTCTTATAACCTATTGTACAAATTCATCATTGATTTCATCTGTTTGGAATATTTGCTCCAAAAAATTCATATTCATTATGTATTTAAAGTTTATAAAATGCCCAACTAGCATTTAATTGCCTAATCCATAATTCGAATCCGAATCGAATTCAAATTGCTGCAATTTTTAAATTTTTGTCCTAACAAGCTTCTATTCAAACTTTTAAAATTCGAAAAAAAAAAATGGAGATTTAATTGCAAGGAAATATCTTGAAATAAAATAAAAAATCTTTTTACTAATGATTTACACCTGATCATGCAGAGCATGGCCGATTTCAGCTAGTCTAACTGAATAAAATTGTCTACTCATACAACGAACATTTGGGCAAAAAAAAAAATAGGTTTATCTATGTAAAAACACTCATCTATTGGAATACAACATTGCTACAAATTTCCAGATCAGTCGGTGAAGAATTTGCAATGTTGTGTCAAAAATCACAAAAAACATTTGCAATTTTATTTATATAGATTATTTGCCGACTACTATCTAGTAGTGAATCAAATGACTGATTGACCTCACTTTGTTTATCTGGTAATCGGAACCTTTTGGCGGGAAACATTTTTATCCTCACGGCGTTTTGGCGGGAAACATGTTTATCCTTATGGCTTTTTGGCGGTAAACATACTTATCCTTGTGGGGAGATTAAAAAAAAAAGTATGTATATTTATATAGAAACACACGCTTATTCAAATGTAATGTTCAAAATTTCAAAGCAATCGCTGAGGAACTTGCAAGGTTGTGTCAAAAGCCAAACATTCACAACGAACATTTATATTTTTATTTAAATATATTGGTACCTCTTATTGATTTCAGTTCTCCAAAAAACACTTTTTTCCCACATTTTTAATTGCATTATTGATTTAGCAAATTTAAATTTATTATTATTAACATTTTCATTTCATCATATTTTTTCAAAATTAAAATATATTGGTAATGTCTATATCACATTTATTACCAAATATCTAAATCATTATTGAAATATTTTTCAATTCGGTCCATATGGTTACGAATAAAGAATTTTCAGTATCGAATCATCATGAATTTTTCAAAAAGTTTGAATAGAAGCAAGTTAAGATAAGTTTTGAAAATTCGCAATAATTTGAATTCATTTGATTTGAAATGGCGAATTTCAATTCTTTGATTATTCATCTTTGCAGCGGTATATTTGTTTATAGATATATCCCTCTTAATAAGGTATTAAAAGATTAAAGATTAGTCTACTGGGAATAAGAGTAATGCTCTAATTTAGGTTGATTAAATTTTATATTTCAATTTTCATTCTTCAATTTATTCAATCTTTAAACTATCGTTTGCTATGTTTTAGTTTTCAGTACATTTTTTTAATTCTTAAGCTTTAAATTTTGGTGAACTTTTCGAAAAAGTCTGTCGCATTAAATTTTCACATATTTTCAAATTTTATGTGAATCATTATTTTTCATTGGTGCTATGCATCAATTTACTATCACGAAAAAAGATCGAAATTCATGCATAAAAAACATTCATAACACTTCTTTTTTTAATTTATTCCTAATTTTTATTATTTTTTAAATTTGAAAGAAAAATTCAAAATTACTAAGTGTGACAAACATTTCATATTTGATTAAAAATTCTATTTTTCTTTACAAATAATTTAAATATTTTCCTTATTAGCACATTGAAATCGAAATTTTTTAACTTTCCATTAATCAATGAATCTTTTAAATTATTACACTTAATAGTTTGGTGCACTTTTCAAAGATCATATTTTAAAAATTAATTCTCACGAACTAATTGATTTAAAATTAATTCAAAAGAGAACAAATTTTAACAGGGTCATATGTTGACATTTTTAAGGAGAATTGTGAAAAAATGACAGATTATCTTGTTACACAAATAGTAAATGAGATATCTGAATACAATATGATTTTGTTTTCCAGTGAAATATTTTCGTTTTATATTTACAGTAGTTTGTTGAATTTTTTTTTTATTTCTTAAATTTCAAATTACTTTGCTTATTTCCTCTTATAAATTGCTTGATTGATGGTTCATTAATTTTCTTGTCAAATTTTTATGAAATGATTAATTTTAGGTTTTAAATTTTTTTTCAGTGACAAATTTTGATTCTTTCTATTAATTTTTTTTTTTTTAGATTTTCTTTCTTTTTTTTTTTATTTGAATTTATGATTAATTTAATTTTAAAAATTACAAATTATATACATAGAAAAGTATGATAAGAAGAATTAACAAGGACAAAAAGAAGTTTGTTTGAGTTTGACCTAGCAGAGCAATTTGATGATAATTTAGGTCGTCGTACTGTCAATATCGAAAATGTCACACTATTTGCTGCTGATAGTGTGGGGCAATCAGTGCCATCAATAACAGCAGCAGTGGTAAACGATAGCAAAATATCAGAATATATTGTTAAATCGAGAACTGATACTGTCCAAGATATTATCACCACAACAATATTACAAATTCATCATATCAATTCATCCGATAGCTTCATATTCAACACAATTACGAAAATTCTACTTAGTCTTGCTGAGAGAGCGAATTTGCATTTCGAAAAAGGTAATTTTTCGCATTTCAAAAATAAAAATTTTCTCGTAACTTTGCTTCAGTTCATATTTGCTTAGATTTCACAATGTTGAACCTATCATCAGATAACAGAAATCAGTTTGATGCATGATTAAATGTCTTAAAATATAGTCATTATTGATTTTTAATTTCTATTTAACTTGTTATAGATGTTTTTCTTGTCAAAGATTAACGACGTTTTCAAAACTATGTATACTTGAAATTCACGGATTTGCTTAAAAGAATTAAAAAATACTAATATAAATAATTGAATTTATTTAGTATAGGTTAAAATATTGATTTTCATATATAAAAATTCATATTACTACTTTATTACTAAATTTATCTTACGGATATCTCAACTTGTGCAATGAAGCAAATAATTTTTCAATGAAGCAAATAGTTTTTAAGTATTTGGGTTTGGATTAGATCATGATAATAATTTGTATTAAATTACAAATCACAAATTTTCAATCATTTATAGCACAATAAGTTGGACTTTGATTTTGAAGTTAGTGAAAAAGTCAAGTTGTCACCACGTGAAAAAAAGGACAAGGATAATCGGTCGCAAGAAATGCACTAAAAAGCAAGTTTAACTCGAAAAGAAGTTTCAATAAGCAGAAATGAATAACAATTTATAATAATTTAGCTTCAATTTTAATTTCTGAAAATTTCTAAGTCAAATTATTTCTGTTATTTGTCCATTTTTCATTTTTCTTCAAAAGAAAATTCTTAAATGAAAGAAATAATTTAGAAAAATTAGAACACGAATTACGCAATATTAGATTATCAAACTTGGCATGAGAAGACAGTAAGAAAATTGATACATAAAATAGGCCGAGAATCAATTGAAAATTTTGAAAAAATTCGAAAATTTTGCGTTGAACGAATATGCGCCTTTCAAGCAAGTTTATCACTTACAGTGTTAATTTCAGCTCTTAAAATTCTCGGCAATACATCATTCCTTTTTTTTTTTTTTTTTTTGAATTTAATGATTTTAATCTTAGCTTATTTGAATCATTCAAAATTTTTAATAGTACTACTTCTTTGGCTCTTGTCCAACATCATTTAATGAAGAATGAATTAATTTAGAGGAATGATAGCTTAAAATAGCTTAAATAGCTTAAAAAATGATTCAGTTTATATTTCTGATTGAAAATTCTTTTGTAGTACGGTATGAAAAATTGAAAAAGAATAATAGTGGAAAAATGGTTCAAAAAAAAGAAAAAATTTTAAAAAATTAAATCTAGTTTCATTTTCGGAAAAACTCATTGCTTCTCTTATCTTTATCTTTTAACATTTTTTTTTCATTTTAATGTGATTAATTTAATTTTCTAAAATTTTAATTCATTTTTTAGGCCATCACTTATACACCTTCACATCATCAATCTACAATTATTCTCTATTAATGTAAAATTAACCAAAGATAAAACAATTGATCATATTAGTTAAATTTATTCAAACAAATATGAAATACGACGAAAGCACAGAAAGGTTTATTATTTTGTTGGATCAAATTTATTCAGTATAATGCTTAAATATTGATTGAAAATTCAGAAAATACAAGAAGAGGTCAACGATTAATAAAGTAGTTTAAGGAAAATTCATCAAATACAAGAAAAGGCCAAAGATTGATAAAATTGTTTAAGGCTGGCTGTTTGCCGGGTAAACTTTAAGTAATAAATGATAAGAAAAACTTCAGATACTTTTTTCTAATAAATGCCTAACAAGTTTTAAATATTTTTCAATGAATAAGACCAAATTTTAAATTGCAATAAATGATTTGTAAAATTTATAGCATGAAACAATCCAACCGATCAATGTTAACAATTCGACAACGAATGTATCAATTTGTTACCGGTTTACAGATTGCCTGTAGTTTTATATCATTATTGATATTATGTATTGCATTACCAGTAATGTATAATAATGTTCAAACAACAATTGATTATATCGATAATGGCATGCAATTTTGTGAGGTTCAAGTTTTGTTAGATTAGTTATTAAATTTAAGGAATTAAATTGGAAATTTAATAGCAATGATGAGGAAAATTGTTCAAAAATTTTTCATGAAATTTTTGATAAATTTTCATTTCTAAATTATAGCATTCAAACGAAGAAGCATTAATGGAAGTAGAACGAGGAAAATCGTATATTTCTTCAAATCGAACAAAACGTCAAACTTATGAACAGAGCAATTATCGGGTTACTTTTTTTTTTTTTTTTTGGAATATATCGATTATTTAATGATTTTTTTAAATAATTGTTTGTTTTTTTCTTACTGATAATGTTTTTGGCTTTATATTTTGTTATTATATTAGAATATTAATTCTAGGGTATGAATCTATATCATGATTCCACGTTAAATGAAGTAACCGGTGTACCGATTGAAACAGAATGTCCAGGTTGTTGTATTCCGGGTCCACCAGGACCGCGTGGTCCAGGAGGTGCACCCGGAAAGCCTGGATCTCCAGGCAAAGCAGGAAAACCTGGAACTCCTGGAACAACTCCAAATCAAACATGCCCAATAATACAAATAAATCGACCGCCTCCACCGTGTCGTCCTTGTCCAAAAGGTCCTCCGGGTATCAAGGGATGGCCTGGATTTCCTGGTGTTCCGGGTCCAGTTGGCGAACATGGAGCAAGAGGTTATTTATAATTTCAAGTTAATTTGCAATGCTTTCTTTAAACCATGCGTTGATTTTATTTTTAAATATTTCCAGGTAAAGATGGCGAAGATGGTGCACCAGGTGATCCGGGACCGCAAGGACCACCCGGTTTTCAAGGTGGTCCAGGTGTTCCAGGTGATAAAGGTCCAACACCAGAAAGTGAACTTCGAGAGGGTCCGCCTGGAGATCCAGGACCAATTGGGCCCGTTGGTGCTCCTGGTCTACCAGGATTACCTGGTCGAAATGGAATTACAGGTTAATTTAAAAGCTCTTCCATTATCTTACATATAGTTGAAATGAATCACTGTAATGAATCAAAAAAAAAAAAAAAAATTTTAATTTGAGGACCACAAGGCGAACGTGGATGGCCAGGTTTACCAGGTGAGCCAGGTGAGCCCGGATATCCCGGTCCAGAAGGTCCACCAGGTGAACAAGGACCACCAGGTAAGCTTATCTGGATTGTGAGAAAACTAAATTTTGAAAAGATTGCAAACAAATTCAGTATAAATTTAAATATTTCATAATCATCAAATAAGAATCAACTTTATGTTTTTTCAAATTTTTTTTTATTAATTTCTAATCTTTTTATCATGCTGTGCTGATTTTTTCCATTTTTTCTCCAATACTCTTCTTCATTCCGTTTTTCAGGAGAACCGGGAATTTGCGTTTGTCAAAATGTTGATTCAATTATTCTTGCGAATCCATCTCCTTTTCAACCTCGGATAATGGAAGGTGTAGAAGTAAATTAATTAGACAATTGAGGCTCAAAAATTACCTATGAAAAATGTATAATGGAAGTATAGAAATGTGATGGTTACTAGCAATAGACAGTAGAGTTAGAATTCTTTAATTAGTTTGTGCTTTATTATTATCAGTTAATATAAATTTATTATCTTTGAATATTTGTTATCTCTGTATGTCAGCAATGATCAAGCAAAACGAATTTTTTTTATTTCTTTAAAATTTTTTAGTTTTCCGAAATAAAATATCAGGTCATTTTTACTAACCATCACAAATTTCATGAAAAGAAGAGACATTCTCATCTTTCATTGTTGAAATTGTAGTGTAACATCCGAAATAATTTAGAAAAAAAAAATAAATAAATAAATGGGTAGTCCAATTTTGATGTATATCATTGGATTGTTTTAGTTTTGACTTTGTCAATTCAATTTTTCATTTCTTCTTGACAATTAATTTTTTTTTTTTTTTTAGCAATTTAAAATTATTCGAGAATTCTGAGAATTTCATTTCTTCTTGGCGATTAATTTTTTCAGTAATTTAAAAACTTTTGAAGTTTTAGCTGAAATCTGGAAACAACATTAAAGGAAGATTAACAAAAGAATTATACTATAATTCAGTATAATTTTGACAGTAATTAAAATTTGTGACTTTTGACTGTAAGCGATAAGCTAAATTTTAATTTCCATCATCCCTACATTCATTAAAATACATCTATTACACGGTGCTATTAGTTAATTAATTAAAAACCTATTTATAGCAATTTTTTGTGCTCTCACAGCGATTTGCTATTTCAGTATTGATTTAAATGTGATATATTTAATCATTTTTAAGTATTTCCGTGTCATTTATTCTTACCACTCAATGAAATAGACTCTAAAAATAGTCTAAGAATGATTACAACAGATTATTTCGGGAGATCGATAGTCATCAACATAAAAATTTGTAAATAATGTGATTCCAGAACAACTATAAGCTTTACAGTATTAAAAATGTTTTATAAATTTTGCAAATCCTTCATTATGATGTATATTTTGCAACAGTTCAATATATAGCAATCGAAATTTAGAAAATTTATTTTTGATCAAGTTCATTCTTTCAACTACATCATTGATCTGTATAAAAATGTTAATAAAATCAACAATCTAATCGTAAACTATGTGATTTAAAAATCTATATATTCTATTGATTGCGAATAATTTCAATAACTATAATTTATTATTATATATGAGCATTATTAATATCAGATTTATTACCTTCCCATATTTTTTTAAAAAATTTTTTCTTGTAAGAAATCTTTCTACATTCTCCTTAAAATTACTGTTAAATTCTCCTCTCAATTGCATTTTGAAAGATATATTTTCAAATTTTATGATTTTATTGCAATTTCCATTTTATCAAATAATGAATGAATGGGATAATTTAACTTGCTGAGTTAAATTATACAATCTAAAAATTAGTCAACTAAAAGTTTTTGACATTCTCGGAGACACAGATGTTGAAGTCTATGTTTTGCTCTCAATAACTTCATGTTGTTAAGTAAACAAATTCTGATAATATTTCAAATTAATTGATTGAAATTTGTAATCAAAAGTTGAAATAATATTTATAATCTGCGTCTTTGTTTCTACTTTTCGAAAAAGAATATTAGGCAGGCTTAATTTTTGAAGTGAATAAATTTCTCAAAATTTATATAAAAATACAAATATAAAAGAATATATAATTTTTCATGGTTCATGGTCCATGATTCATCAGCACTTTATCAATATTCCATAGAGCGGCAATTCCGCTTACCAAAAATGGTTCACGTGGAATACACATTCAATGTTTACGCTTCATTCAAGCAAGCAAGACGTCATACTCATTGAAAATTTGAAAAGATAATGAAAACGTTTCATCCCACAATTCCTCTAATCATTCGTTTTCCCGAATATAACAGCTTCATTCCAGCTCTCCTGATGAAAATTTCAGAAGGAACCAGTTAATGGATTGTTCGATTAACCTTTCTTCCCAAACTAAAATTATCGATTTGCACATTTTTCGGAAGGATGATTTTTTAATTGCAAAATTAGATTTATGTTTGTATTTCAGATATAAATTTCGGAAAACTTCTTTTTATGAACAAATTCAATGAATTAATAAAAATTGACGAATGAATTGACAGATTTAATGACGATTAATGGGTACGATTTAAAAGAAATTCCTATGAAATTTTCTCACAAATATGAACCGATATTTATAATATTTTGCATAATTAATTCAAAATGAATTAGAATCATTTTCTTCGCAATTATGACAATTTTTTCGTTGTCGCAAGCGTCGAATTAGAATGCGTACTCAAAGATTCGTTATTCACTTTCATTTCATCATTTGAAACATTAATTCTTTCATTTATTTGCAATGTTAGTATCAATCCTGGAAAAAAAATCTGATTATTCATTACCAGATATATTTTATTAATTTCTTTTATTAAATTTTTTTTTTTTTTTAGTTGCACTTGCGAAAATTTTAACTTCAATTTATAAAATTTTATTTTAATTTAAATTGCTATAACCTATAAAGAAGGTAAGCAAATATGCGTAAAATCCTTCATGTATAGCTGAGTAAAGACGTTGTTTCATTTGTAAAAAACGTAAATTTGCGGTAAGCATGCCGATCAATATTGAAAGATACAGAAGTTGCCAAATTGTTCGATTCCTATTTCGAAAGCCAGAAATGCTGAAAAAAAAAAAAATTTTTCTTTTTTTCGTCTACAAATTTTCATTCTTTTATCTTTTTCGCATATTTACTTTTAAAATCGCAACTTTTTTTTCTAGCAAACTTACAGCAAAAAGATCCATATAATGAAGACAAGAATAGTGGAATATATGATACGCTCTGAATAACCGCAAATTGACAGTTGATGTTGTAAGATGTCACCAGCTGATTTAGTGTGAAATTCAAGATTATTTTTTTGATTCAACGACCTGAAATTGTTTTTTCCATCCTAATAAAAACACAAAAATAACAGATTGATTGATTGGATTTTCAAAAAATATGCAATTTGTTTTATCGTGTTTTTCCTAAATATTATTTTATCCTAAATTGCACAAAATCAAAAAAATATTCCAGCATAGCTTTTGCAAATCGCAAAAGTTTAATGATTTTAATCACATAGTCTGAATGATTTCAAATTATTCTCAAGACTATTTAAGTTAATTGTCTGAATTCAAAAATTCGTAATTTCGATAAATACAATTAATTAATTCATCAGCTTGAAAATTTTAATTTGCATTATAAATTACATAACATTCTATTGGATATTAATCATGTAAGTATTATTTACATACATAGAATATCAAAATATCCGTTAAATTGTGTCGAAAAACGAATTAATTATTAATCAGAAGCTATATTTATTACATGTGAAACTAAAAATTAAAAATACTCGAAATTTAATTCAATACTTTTAATTATTAAATGATATGCATTATAAAAATTTCATATTTTAAATTAATTTATATTCACCAATAATTCTTCGAAAATTTTTGTTACAGTAAACATACAAATTGATGAAATCTATAAAAATTAAAAAAAAATTTTTTTAGAAGAAGAACCTCAATTTCGTTATTTTTTGAAAAAAAAAAAAAAAAAAAAAAAAAAACTTCAATTTCTGCTTTAAATTTGACCAATTTTTTAAAAGATATTTTTATAATAGAAATGCAAAAATATACAAAATGCTTAAATATATTATAAATTTAAGCTTAAAAGTTAATAAAAGAAAAATTATGAATTATTTTGTAATTAATAAAGTATGAAGAAAATTAGTTGGATTATAGAAAAATGAAAGTTTTAAAAATTTATTAATAAAATATACCAAATATATCCATGAATCCAAATTGGACTGAACATGAAATCAAATATTTGATAACTAAAAAAGAAAGCAATTAAGAGTCGAAGGCAAAAATTAATACGTTGTCGTATGATTGTTTCAGTTGGTGACACTTCTTCAGGTGATAAGAAATATTCCATTATTTATCATTTACCTGAAATTTTCCAAATAATTATATTATTTGGTGATATTTTTACTCAAAATTTTTCTTGTTTTCATAAGATTTATCTTTTTTAGGTATTTCTCTTAATTAGAACTTTAGTAATTATCATTCGTTTTGAATTGGAAAAAATGAAAAATTATTCAAAATAAACATTCAGTGTAATTTATGCGTTTTTTCCATATCAATTACACATTCACTACAGTTGTTATCACAGATATCAGTATCATATCAGTTCAAGTATCATCGAAATATTTCATTATGATATTGGCGAAATATAACACAATATAATAGTTTTTTTATGAAAAAAAAATTCTAAATTTTCATTCTAATTTCATCAAAATATTGATTTATTAAAAATTTAAAAAAAATCAATAAATAAGTTTGCCTAAAAAATATAACATATAGTTTGCCTGAAATATCTCAGATTTTAGTTACATTGATGACCAAATTTTTGAATGGTAAATATAGTTGAGAATTTAAATAAAAAATGATTTATGAATAATTTTACTCGATAATTAGCAAATTTTGCATATTTTATACATTTAAAACATGTTTTCTACTACTTTACATTTAAATTTTCAAAAGAACGACAACAACTGGCTAAGAATTTCGAATTTTATTGAAATTTTGTGCCAGAAAGAAAAGAAAAATGACAAATTGAGCAGGGAATAATTCTTTTAACAACATTGGAAAACTTTTCAAGGACGTCCTAAATTTTCAAATATATTCTATTGATCATCATCAATACAATAGTTTAGGTCAAATATAATTCATACAAAAATGCTTTTTAAAATTTCTCAAATTTTAAATTTTGAAATTTAAACAAATTTTTCAAAGCAAAAAAGAAAAAAAATCTAACTCCATTAATATTTTCATGAATTTTCATAATTTTGTTTGGAAAAAAGTTTTTTTTTTTTTTTTTTTTCAAAAAAACAAATAAATAATGGTGCGATAGTGACATTATGCTGTAATAGAAAGTTGTAAAATTTATTTGTTGATAAAGTGAGAAATTTGTATTTTGTAGATATTTGATTTTCGGCATTTGAAATAAATTTTAATGATTTAATCTTATTTATTTATTTAGTTTTTTCAATATTCAACAACAATTCTTCGATTCTGAACTGATCTGATTAATGATTTAAGTAATAAACATTTAATTGAAACAAAATTTTGACAAGATTTAAATTAATTGGAACAAAAATCATACTTATTTATTAAACAAAAAAAAAAAAACAGACAAAGATTTTTATGAAATTTAGTGTAATTAAGCAAATATAAGTTTTAAAAATTCAAGAGAAGCTGAAAACTCTTCGTAAAATATTTTTTTGAATGATAAAAATGATAACGTGTATCAAATATTTCGATCTGTTAATTTTTTCATTAATATTATTCATTTTATGATAACTATTTGATTCAATTTTATTTAATTGCTTTTTTCCTTGTTTTTAAAATTTTTCACGAAGGACTTAATCATTTTAAAATTTTAGAATAAAAAAAATACCAATAAATGATAAATTACTAAAAATGATGCTAATATTCCATTCATTTATTCCATCTATTTCATTTCTTAATTAATAAATTCAAATCATTTAATTAGTCCTTCCATTCGTTTTATAATCATTAATAGTTTCATCGCTAATTTTTACGAAATATTAATTTGAATGATTAATTTACATGAATCATCCCATTGCTGCTTTTAAATTAGATATATTCCATTTTCATTTCATATTTAAAAAAACTCTTTGATGATATTAATCCCAAAATTCTCTTAGTTTTATCAATTATTTTCATATTTTAACATCACAAAGAAGAAAAAAAAAAAGACAACTTAATATAACTAAAGTTATATTTTTACTAAAAAATAATATTAAATTGATTAAAAATTTTTAATAATACAGATTTATAAATAAAATTGATTACTACTAATTTTTGCATTTTTAAAATTCCAAAAAAAAAAAAAAAAAAAAAAGATTAGGATATAAAGTTACAAAAATTTTTTGGACAATTTCACACAAAACGAAACCATTTTGTGCCTTTCGAAGAAAATATTTCTAAAGCAGCTGCTCATTTCAAACCATTTTTCAAAATTTAAGTTTTAGAATTTAAACACATTTGCTCAAGCTTTTCGAATATTTTTCAATTCTTTCGTTTTTTTTTCTTTTTGAAAGTGTAGTTTTTCTTTTCTTTTTTTTTTTGGTTAACCATAAAATTCTTTTTTTTTTTTTTTTTTCATTATTTCATTTACAAATTCTAAATCAATCAATATTCATTTGTAGAAAAAAAAAACAACAACCTTTCATTTATTAGCTTTTATCATCGAACTAACAATACTTTTCTGTCAGTTTGGAATTTGATTTTTTTTTTTCCTTTTCATTAACATTTTTGGTTTCTTTGAAAAAAAAAATTTTTTTTCTTAAATTTTAATAATTTATTCATTCTGGTTTTGAGAAATTATGGGGAATTTTAGATTTTTCAATATATCTATTTAAGATCGTATTATATAATTCAATTTATCGATATATTAGGGAATTTATACTGCCTCATTTTCCTTTTTTTTTCAAGTCGAAATTTTCACATCTAACAAATTTCTTCAATTGTTTCAAAAAAAAAAAAAAAAGAAAAAAATTATTGCGAATATCGCATTTTCAATATTTATGCAAACTTAAACTTTATCGCATAAATCAAAAAAAAAACTTCTCGATATGTCGCAAGAATTTCCATTGCTTCAAAAATTTTAGCATATTATAAGATTTTTGTAAAAATTTGCTGAGATTTATTATGCTTTCAATTTATGTAATTAAAATTTTATCATGTAATCCTAATTAATTAAAATTTTATCATCTAATTTAGCTTACGATATATAACAGAAATATTCATATTGCTGTATTTTTGCTTTTTTTTTTTCACCCAAAGAAAAATTTCATGTTACAAATTTATCTAATTCTTGTAAAAAAGTTAATTGAGAAATAATATATATTTTCCGACATTTATAATTAAAACTTTATCATATAATTCAGCTTGCTGGTATATCGCGGGAATTTGCCTCATATCTTTTCCACATCTCGATCTTACATAAATTACAGAATCCTTTATATTTCTTGCTTATATTTATAAAAAATTACCATACTTGTTATCATGAAAGTTTTTATCATATAGAATTTGTAGAATTATCATGAAAATTATCATGATTGCATCCAAATAATATCTAAGATCTAATAATACTCTAATAATTTTGGTAAACAGTATTTAAATTAAAATTTAATACTTGAAGCTAAATTTTTAATTTTGTAAAAATGTTACATTTCAAATATTTTCATAACCATAAATAATCATATATAGGTTTAATAATTTTTGGAAAAAATAAAATTTTTTTTTTTAATAATTTTTTAAACAAATTTTTAATTTGCACAATAAAATCCCAAATGATTTATATATATTTGACTCTTTATTTTTTAATTATTAACACTTATAGGTTTTTTTTTTTTTTTTGAATGAATTTTTTGAGAAAAAAAAATTTTAAAATTTCGTTAATTATCAAATAATTTCAAAAAATGATTTTTTCGATGTTATCTTATATTGATCAAAATTTTTTAAAATAAGAAAAGAATAAATTATATGAAACTAATGAAAATATTATTGAGATTAATCTTACTCATTGCACAGCTGTTTTCTTTCAAAGTTCAATAAATTTGTGAATATCGAAAGAAAGTTTGTATATTTTTCAAATACACAAACTTTCTTCATCGATTTTTTTCTTTTTTTTTTTTTTTTTTTTTTTTAATTTGTT
>JAOVVO010000571.1:0-53558 GCA_028564675.1 Onchocerca lupi
TCTTTTTGATATGCTGAAAAATTCACCAAGCAATAAAAGTAATAATTATCGTGACGAATAATTTTGTATCTTATAGAAAGAAGAAAGAGAAGACAATTTCAACTCTCAACAAAATAAATTAAATATACAATTAGCTCAAAAAAAAAAAAAAAAAAAAAAAAGCCAACTATTTCAAAACATTTCGTTTTCATCGATTTTATATCCTATAAAAGTAAATAAAAATGTCAAGTTACATTTGAAAAATGAATGAATATGTTTTTTTAGTATTTCTATATTTCAAAAATAAAAAATAAACAAACAGTGTGACACATAAATACAACATAAACCTGTATTTCAGCACCAGAAACACTGTTTTCATAAGTTATTTTTACAAAACAATGAAAAAAAAACTGAAAATGATCAGAGTCAAATTCAAAATTCATTTGTTTGGTAAATACGAAACACTAAACAAGAGCAAAATAAAAGAGATTGAAAATGAAAGTAACTTATCATATAGTTTTATTGTACAGCAAAAATGTATAACCTCATTAGTACAATAATGGCATTACCTTTGATAGATTAGTCAAATGGAGAGCTGCAACAAGGATAAAAACTGGGAAAACCCGCAATACATAAAAACTTAAACCATTTGATGGGTTTGTCCAACTTGTCTAAAATGAATGTTCTCATTAATCTATTATTGAAATGCTCTTTCGAAACAAACGAAAAAAGAATGGCGCCTTCGATAATTACCTGAACATAATAATTGTAGTTCGACAAGTGTTTACATATTTAAACGAAATAAAAAGAATGACGTCTTTAACAATGTAATAGCATGGTAACGTAAAATTTTATCGAAGTGTCTTCAATGATAATTAACTTAGACAATCATTACAATATAATATGCTAATGAAATAATAATTAGTTTGCAGTAAAAATGGCGAAAAATTCTACACAAATTAAAATCTGAAATTTTTCTAACTGTAAACTAGTAAAAATGGATAATATGAAACAAAGACATCATTATACAATTACTTTGCAAGATACAAACTTTTCAACATACTTACATATTATTCACATAACGTTTATAAGAATTTTCACGATAAAGCTGCGCAATAACTTGCTCATATTTTTCTTTTATTGGGCGACGTTTCAATTTCATTGCTTCAGTTAAGAGACCAGCCTCAGCAGTCCATATTTCATCACATAAATAGATCTTTCCCGGCAATTCACTTTTCAACAAATGATCTAAAATTGAACTTTCATAGTAATATGAACTCTAGACTCTATTTTTTTCAAAATACTAGTTATATTTTAATATGAAATGCATGTTATTCTAAATCTTCACATGAATGATCATTAGTTAATCCATATTCTGATAACTGAACTTGAAGATTCATCGATTATCACTTTTAATTCAAATTTCGCTCAGAATTTTGCAGAAATTTACCAAAAATGGAAAAATAATGAGCGAGAATTTATGGATATTTGTATGAGATAAACTGAGAGTAGCAACATTACATGTTACCACACTATTCCTATCACATTTTTAATTTATCCCAATTTAATTAGCAAAAAACGAAAAATCGTTTCTCACAACTCAATATTGGGAAATATCCAGGCGAAAAAAAAAAAAGAAAAAAGAATGCTGATATATTAAGATTTCTCCAAGATTTATAAAAATACCAATATTTTTCAAAACAGTCATAGAATATACAGAAAAAAATATTATAGCAATCACTAAATATATCTTTGTAAAGAAATATCATAAAAACCAACTTTTCATAGCATGCTCATCTATACGTTTCTTATATTCCTCAACAATTTCCTCATTATGACACAAATCACTCCAATTTGATGGATTGATATCAAGCTGAAATATACCAACAGATTGAAATTATCACTTGGCTTATTTTATCCTCATTTTATTCGTTCCTAATGATTCGAGCCACGGTTGTTTCATACATCAACAAATCAATAGTAACAATGTTTATGTTCATTTCAACCAATCAATAACAGTTTCAATTTATATTCATTTAAATTACTTTAATTTCATTGCATTAATTTCTATTCACTACAAATATATCCTTACTTTTAATGGCCATATCTACAACTAAATAAAAACCTTTTCAGCCATTTCTGTCAGATGTTTCTTGTTAGGCACAATAAGTGCAATCAAGTATGTATGCAGTGATTCCCCATAACAGCAAATATTATCAATTAATGGACAATTCAATAATGCAGTCTCGATTTTAGCCAACGATACATATTCACCATGTTGAAGTTTCACTAAATCTTTCTTTCGATCTAAAATGGAATAAAACTCATGTGAGAAGTTTTCTATTTATTGTAGGATTAATTTTTCTTGGGATTCCAAATAACATTCCACAAGAAATTTTGAATGAAATCAGAAAAATACGGACCAATTATACGAAGTGATCCATCTTCACGAAATTCACCAATATCACCAGTAGCAAAATATCGCACCCCATCAATGACAACAAAATCTTCAGCTGTTTTCTCAGGTTGCTTCCAATAGCCTGGTGATATGTTCGCACCACTAACAAGTATTTCACCTTGAGGGGGATCATTGAATGGAGTATAGTTTCCTGCAAAAAAAAAAGTAAATTTAGAGTAAAAAAATTATTCCAGAAGAATAAAAACATAATTCTTTGGTAAATAACGATGGCATATGGGTAAAAGCATATATGAATATACTGATACCACTGAATCAAAAAAGTCATGTATAAAATACTTAAATATTTGCTCTCAATGAGACATTCATATCCAAATGATAAGTAGGTAAGAAAGAGAAAAAATACCGTCACTCCATTCGCGAAGAAGTATTCGCAAACAGCGCACGGGTGGACCAACAGTTCCTGTGCTTAGATCATTCACTGAAAAATAGATCAGTATTTGGATTCTATACTTTTTTCAAATTAATAAATTTTGAATCTAATGAAATCTTCGAGAGTAAATTGAACAAATTACAATAAGAGATTTTTGAATTAGCAAAAAATATTTTAGCCAGTTATGCGTAAGGATCGGAAATGAAAGATAAAAAAAAGGCACTGAACAGTGAAGCCACCAACCACTACTGAATTATACTGAAATATACTAAGGCTATTTCATTTTAGTAATTAAACCCACAAGAAATAAAAAAAGTAATTTCCAACCATCGGCAACAGCAACAGCTGCACATGTCTCAGTTAGCCCATATCCTTGAATAACTGGACAGCACATACAGATATTCATGAAACGCTGAGTTTCTGGATTCAATGCTGCTCCACCGCTCAGAACACCTCGCAATCTGCCACCCAGAAGACGTCGAATCTTTTTGAAGACAATTCTGCAAACAAATTTCAATTAAATTGAAATCAGTTGTTATATAAAATATGCAAACAAGTATATACAAAAATAAAAGTCGATATGCTTTTTTATACATGTTAATTGTCTTCTCCCAATCCTTAAGTTCAACTGATCTTCAAATTCAATATATTTCTTTAAAAAAACATTAAAAAAAAAAAAAAACCTGTCCAAAAAAGGACTACAATATCCTTCCTGATAACGTGCTCGTTTCCGTTCATAATTTAATCGAAAAAGTTCTTGCATGAAACGTGAAGCTGATGCAACCTCATCGCTTATAGCTTTGAATATCCTATCCATTATTGCCTTAAAAGTAACTTCGATTACTTTAGTCAATTCTAGAACCATTTCAACTTCGTTCAGATATTTTATTCATGGTAGATTTCTGAATAAGTCTAAAATTGGAGCAGCTACTATTAACAGTTCTGCGTATAAATGCCATTTAATTAATTAAGAATTTCAAATTACAGAAATATTCGACTACATCTTGACAAATTGGGTGATCTTTTTCTTTATTAAAAGAACTAACCGGCACTGCAGCCATAATTGTTGGTCTCAGCATCCAACAATCTCCATGTGTACCTGGCTTAATTTTAGGGCTACGATCATGAAGTGTCAGTGGACTTGAATAACCAATACGGCAACCCTGCGTCTGGAATAAAAAACCCGCAAAACTCAGGAAATCTTCAATTTTCACGAAACTCAGTATAATTAATTAAAAAATTCACATTTGAATCCTGGACTATCCAGAGGAAGAAGATATTTAGTTACTTTCGATAACACTTCTTATTTTTCTTTTTTCTTTTAAGTAGGTATATAAATGATAACACAAACTCATACCAAGCATGTCAATTCGGCTGTAAATTCCAAGATATGCGCTAGCGGAAGATAACCAATATAGATATCGGTAGGGCCAAGAATAGATACCGACGCGCCTAATGCAGCTATCGATGATACAACATTATAATGAGTCAAAATCACTCCCTTTGCAGCTCCAGTGGTACCACTTGTATACATTATCAGTGCTGTATCATTTCGTCCAGCCAATGAAACGTCTGCAAAAAACGTTCCATAAAATCAACTTTTTAGCAGACTAGCAAAGTCATTTGAATAATAACAAAAAAAGACATTTCAATATTTTGCTGTAATAATCCTGATACTGCAAAACATTATCAATAAGTGATGAAGTACGGAAAACATTGGCAACAGAGAAATATCAACCTGAGATGGTATTTTTGTGTGTTTCTAACTCATCCAATGATACAACATTTCTGAACTGCTGTTTAATGATATCCATAGCGGTAATTTTCTTTGACAGATGAACAGGACGGAAATAGATTAGAGATCGTAATGTCGGGCATTTCTTCCCGATTATTGCAATTTTTGGCAGAAGTTCTGCTGATGTTACCAGCAATGTCGCTTCGGTTTCATTGATTGCTTGGGCTATTGCCTGCAAAGAATAGGAGTTAAAAAAGAGTGGATTAAGATCTAAAAAGAGATGTCAAACCAGAGATGATTCAAAAACTACAGTAATCCAAGCAATCCCAAGATTAGTTTCAGTCAATATTTAACAGTAATTCCAACATCAATGTATTATTTATATTTTCTTCATTCAAACATCGATATATAAATTAATTATACCTCTTCACCGAGAGTTGCATACACTGTAACAATAGGTATATTGATTCTGAAAAGAGAAAGTGCAGTAATAAGCCAATCAGCTCGAGTTTCCGAAAAAATTACTGCCTGAAAAAAAAAATATTTTGAAAAACAAGTAAATGTATGAAATTTATTGATTTCAAAATATAGAAGAACTCACTCGATTTACTGGACCATCATTTTCCGTGACGCTTTTTAGACCTGAAGCAATTCGACCAATTCTATCATGAATTTCGGTAAAAGTCTGCCAATTGTAATCACCCATCACCCACTGAAATTTGCACGTTTACAGAGACTTTTAGGCTATAATATTATATTAAGAAAGCAAAAAATATCTCAAAGAATATTATCATCAAAGACATCGACTACTTCATGATCTTAAGAAATACCGAAAAATTCTTTTTGCATTCAATTCAAACAATTGAACTTTTCTATTCTCCACTGAAATGTCTAGAAATTTAAGTTTTATTAATTTACAAAAATTTACTTTCTCGAACATACGTCCATTCGGCTGTTCTTCCTCATACACTTCCAACAATTTTCGTGTACCTAGCGCTGGTCTATCACCATGCAACTTTGCCACATGTGTGAACAATTTATCAACTGTATCTACACCGGGAAAATCTTCAGTAAGTAGACCATCTATGTTAATCCATGGACTATCTGGACCCTTGATTGGCCTTGCCTAAATATGTGGAAATTAAATGCATAAAATCGAAATATATATATGATATACGAAGCATTTGGTTCAAAACACTGTGTCAAAATGAATCAAATGCAGCAAAATGATTAGTTAATTTGACAAAAATTTAAGAAAATCATGGTAGTCGATTTCTCTGAAATATCTTCTCGTTAGTCGCTTTCTCTGAAATACCTTCTAGTTAAGCAAATGTAAATGCGGATCTCAGTAAGAGATTTATAAACCAAATTTATCAATCAGGAAAAAACAAACCTTTAATCTTTCACTTCGTTTTAATTTAGCGGTAGGTGAGTTGAACAATTCATATGGTATATAATTCAGACAATCATATATAAAAAACCATGCGCGCAGCAAAAGAATAATGAATTGAATCCACAATGGTGAGGTTCCCTAAAACGATAACCATAAATGATTTAACAAAAAAATTTGAAAAATTACATCCTCACTTCCATCTTTCTTTTTCCTTCCTTCATTTTAAGGTTAATTATGCGAAACCAATATTGCTAATGCATATATGCCAACGACTTATGAATAATAATATTCCATTTTGTTGAGTCTTATAAAAAGAATTTTTCAGTAAAGTTGAAAATGAAGAACTGAAAATGGATGGTCCATTCTACGCATTTTAATGGACTGGTTACCTGTTTTCATTGAAAATCAGTTTTTTTCTCTCACTGAAGAGAAATTAATTAAATTCTTCGACATATTTATTATTAGTCAGTTATTCAAAGAATAACAAGAACCTACGGACAAAAACATTATTTTCAAATTTCAATATTTACGGCTTTCAAGTAAAAAAATTCTGTAAAAATTCTTATCTCCGCTTTCATAATAATTGCCACTATTTTCAATGTCTTTTTTCCATTATTGGTTACAAATGTACTATTTCAAGCTTCTGATTGTTTCGAATGAGAATGTTGAATGATTTTTTTCAATGAAGTTGAGATTGAAAATTGCTATTAATGAATAATTAGCATTTGAATTCCAGAGAAACAGAGAAATCTTTTATTCTGAGAGCCATTGAAAACATCAATTGAATAAAATTCAAATCCAAGTTGGTTATTAAAAGTAAAAATTTGCAAATAATCACATTCTCAAAAATGATTAGCAGTTTTATGGTAACTCTTACTATCCTTTTTATGAAATGCAACATGTTATTTGTTATCATGCCAAATTACAACGAATTTTTTCCGTAAATAGCTTACTTCTTCTACCATAACATTTATATAGTAGCAATTGTTCATAATTATTCTTTTTCACTTTTTTCATAATTTAAATGACATAACTTTGCAAATTATATCATTTCAAACAAGAATCTTGTCTCAGACTCTAAAGAAAGACAATTTCCTTTCGCTATATTTCTATCTTCATATTATTCAGACACTTTTTTTTCCCTTTTTCACTCCCACTGTCAATTCATCCATCATTAATTTCAAAGTCCTCCATTTTGTTTTCTTCGGTGATACAAATTACAAATTGGAAATGACCAATCTCCATGAAATTGGATTTTTCCACAATATACGGTTCATTTGTCATTATGTGCTTAACTTTTGATACTAAAAATCTTTTCCGCTTCAAATTAAAGGAAATAAATAAGCAAGAAAGAGTGCTGATGATAACAATGCACTGAAGCTTTTGCTGTATTTGTTTTATTTTAAAAACAGAAAAAAGATAACGAAGTAAATACCTTTACAAGTTTATTAATTGTTTCTCTGCTATCGCCTTCATCCTCATTCTGCTGTTTAAAACGTGTTTTTCGATCTATCATTTCTAAAAAAACAAAATTTATCCTGAAAATTTTATATCTTATAATAAGAGGAAGATTGTTACACTGTACTGCCGTAATAAATACGCGGATGAACCGCGAAAGGGAATGCTGCAACGATGACGACATTAAAATGTCAACAAGTTTATATGATAAACAAAAAGAATTGATTCATTCATTTACCTTGTAGAATATTTAAAGAAATCATGTGAATAGGTATGAAAGCATGTGAATATATATTCTACTATGTTAAAAAAATAGCATATAAACTTTCATTTTTTAAAATAAATCAACCAAATTCAATCACTTTCTAATATAAGAAATTGAATAGAACATTTTAACACAAACTCGTTTTGAATGTCTCACAACTAAAAGTAAAAATTTGAAGATGTATCATTAATTTTCTATTTTTCATTACCCTTTTCAGTAGTAAAGCTACAGTTATTCAAAAAGTTTATATCAACATAAGTCAATATTTTTGCTTGAAATTTCCTTCTATAAACTAATTTAAATGTTAAGCAGACAAGAAGAAATCTTCTTTAGTAATAAATAATGCAATCAAGTTAATAAAAGGCATATTATTCATTAATTATCTTAATTACATAATAACAATTCTTAGGTATCTGGGAGAAAAAAAAAAGACAAGGTAAGTTATAAATTGAAGCATTTTAATAATACTCTTATCACTTAAGGCGATTTATCCAATAAAATTATTTAATAATTGTCATAAAGTAAAAAATATATAGAAGAAAAGATAGAAGATGAGTGGTAAATTAGTAAGCGAATGATAATACTTGATGAATTAATAAAGAAATGATTATAACTATGGATGATTACAATAATAAGCCTTTCGTTAATCAATTTCTTAATAAATATGAAATTAATAAATAAAAGAACGGAAATAACTATACTGCAAAGAAAGAAAAAATATATTTTGTAGTAATCTTAATACTATTATTTATCACAATAACAATTTTTTTTTTTTTTTTGCAAAATATGTTTATCAAAAAAGGAGCAAAATAAGTGAAAAAGATGAGAAAAAAAAAGAGATCATAATTCGGTGAACTAAAGCAATGAGACTGTAAACAAAACGAAAGAAAAATTTTTTGAACTTAGAAAAAGGATTCAGTTAAAATCCCATAAATATTTATCCTTTGTATGTAATTTTCGTGCAATAAATGTATATGCATCCAGTCATATAAAAAACTTATTTAATTTGTTACTTGATCCTTTAATCAAGAAGAAAAAAAATAGAAGGTTTTGCCTTTTTAATCAATGACAAATAAAGCACATTTTAAAATCCTTTTCCAAATAATTTTACAATTATAAGGATCATGCAATAGTTGTAATTGGATAGCACTAAATATGGACAAAATAATTTTATTATAATTGACAAGTTTCTAAATAATTAACAAATTGTCATTTTATAAATTAAAAAAGCTAGCATATATATATATATATATATATAAATAATAAAATGCTTAAATATATACTTATCGACTGATTCGTAAAAGCTAGTATATATATATATATATAAATAATAAAATGCTTAAATATATACTTATCGACTGATTCGTAAATATACAAATATCAAAGAATTCTGATGATCATCAAAGTGATGCAAAATTATAGCAAAAAATTCCAAATCAAAACATACCTACGAGAAGAAATCATTGTTGACACACTTCGAAAAAAATAAATTAATTTCGACAAATACTTTTTGTCTACTTTTTCAGACCTAATCGTCCTGTGGACTACAACAAAAATATTGCAACGAAATGCACCGCCCTAAGCCCTCATCTGTCTAGCACAAAGACCAAAGTACACAATCAATTCCTAATCAATCGCTGATATCGATTATAATACTCCGCCACGGAGCGCTACTTTTCTCATTCAACCCTTTGATTGATAAATAATACATTTATTCCTGATATATTATTTTTATGAAGGAAAAAAAAATGCAAAAAATGATTGCTCTGATTGATAGCTCAATCATTGGAAGTTATTTTCTCTGAAAAAAGTTTCGACATGATTATTGAAATTGTTAAGCCAAAATTTCCTGATTTAAAATTTCAACAGAAAAAGGAAGAATTCAATTATAGCAAGGATGAAAGAGAAAAGAAAGAAAACAAAATTGGCCGTAGGAAGAAGAGGTAGATAGAACAAATGGACCTTGAAACAGGATGGACATTGGACATTGCTCATACCGATTAGCAATCATTAGACAAGTAATTAATGATCTTTGTATCCAAACATTCCAATTCTATCGAGATAAATTTCGTTTTATTCCAATAAAATTATTGCGATGGAATTTCCAAAAGAGCATCAGTTAATAATGCTTCATTTGATAAATAACATACCAAGATAAAAATAGCAGACTTAAGATGAAATTAATAATGAATAAGAAAGAATAATGAAAATGAATTTTCCCTGTCTAATTAAGATATAAATAGAAAGCATATACTAGTAAATACAAAAAAGAACTGGAAATTTTAATTTTCAGCATTCATTTTTCCTAATCCTAATACTTGATCAAATTTGCAGAATTTTTTGTACCTTTCAAACGAGGAGAATAATATTGATATATGATAATGTAAATACAACAAATTTTTTATACTTTAGTTTCAGCTGTAGTTCAAAAGCTTAGAAATAATACAAAAGAAAGGTAAATTTGCATATGGCACATTACAAATCGATATCATCCATATTTATCACTTTTATAACGTTTTTTCTAATATCATTTAATCTAAAATAAAAATTCCCTTTTTCTCTTCTTCATTACGTTAATATTTTTAATTACGAATATTCTTGACTTCACAAATTTCGAATATAATTCAGGTATATACATATATAATTCATATACATATATGATTCATATACAATTTGAAAACCAATTTGATTTAAGATTTAATTGACGTTACATGTCAACTTTGTTGACGTTATACATTTGTTTACCTACAAAATGTTATGCGTCAATTACAGTTGAAAGTCTGGAATAGCGATGAGATAATCGTATGACGTCAATCACGTGGAAATTGAAACGTTAACATGTATCAATAGAAAGAACGAAAATTAAAATCCTCCTGACGCGCCTTTTAGTTGAAATTCAACTGAAATTCGAAATTCGAATTTACTACTAAAAACTTGTTCTTAAAGCAGTAAATATAACATACATGTTATACACACATTACTTTCATGTGCTATATTTGTTTTCTGTATTTCTGCTCTTCCGCTATTTCACCGACATTTTGAACTAAAGTTGACATGCAATAACAAGAGACATTATCTTAAATCAAAGAAATCAAATTGCAAATTTAAAACAGTCTTGCAAAAAAGAGTGAAGAAAATCGAACCAAAAATACTTTTATTATCGGAAACATATCTTGGTACTTTAAATCCACCTACTTTTTTAAATTACAAAATATTCGAATTAAAACAAGCAATTCTCTAGAGGATTCAATTTAACGACTTACTGCGATGTAACCAATAAGTAATAGTCGAAATGTGACGAAATGTGCTTCCCAAAATTCCAAACTATTGCCGGATCTTCACCGGCTTGTTTCTGTGGGCTGACATTTGATTGTACCCTATTTGGAACTATAATTTAATGCATATCCGGGTAGTGAGGACGGGAATACTGATGATAAAACATGATTGTAATATATAACCTGATCTTGCTACATAATACCGGACATTTCGATGTTATAAAGGAAATGAACTTCAGTAGTTTATAATTTTGGACACGCTTATAATCCATTCATTCTATCATTTGTATTTTTACTAGTTCGGACGATAACTTTGGTTCCAGTAAGTTACAAATTCAATATTTCAATCATTATTTACAGCTTCAAATCATGCAGAATAATAAAATTTGTTCATAAATCAGTCATCGCATAGTCGAAAATTAAATAGCAACAACAAGAAACAGAAACCTAAAAAGTGCAATAAAACCAACTTGATGAAATAAAAAAAAAAAAAAAAAAAGTCAACTTGATACAATATATTGTATTGCATCGTATAACAGCAATGATCTGGTAAGATCAAAAATTCAACTCACAAAAACTTCGTAGTGAAATCGTATAAAAACAAAAGAAGTTTCAATTCTTATTATACTCGTGGATTGGCTGATATCGTTATTGAATTTCTTACCGCTCTCTTCTTGATTCATTGCTTGTTGAAACATAGTTTCAATCCCATCTCATCTCGTTAAATCGCTGTTGGATTGTTTCATCAATCTTTTTGTATTTTAGAGCTAGTAACAGTGAACCAATTGTTGCTGCAAAGGATAAAATTTCGGAGATTTTTGCTCGATCAAATTCGCTTAGTTCATCATTATTAATTTATGGTGATCTTATGCTGAAGAGATCCGTTTCCATACATTGTTTGATTCTTGTTCAAAACAGAAGTATCATTTTCCCATTGCTTCGAAATCGTCCATTATTGCATGCTTGCGTCATTCTTTTTTCTTCGAGATTAGTGCTTGAGGCATGATTTATTTATCACGACAGATTCCTTTTTTTTTTTTTTTTTTTTTTTTTTTTTTTTTTTAATAGAAGTTTTCGTGACTGGAAACTTCATTGTATAAAAATAGACAGCAAATCTAATTATTCTCGTCGATTGATCGGTTTCATTTCGAAATTTTTCAATCCTGTTTAGTTGATACTGTACGTTGAATTGCAGATTTCTGACCCCATTGTTGAGATACTGATCATATTTCCTTATTGAATAATTTTTAGATTCCTTCGTCGATTTCCCTGCATTCATTAAATCGCTAGTCTCACTATTGCTATGATTCATATTGTAATACAACCGAATAAATCGAATTAAAATTCTGCACCGGATTGTATCGAATTCTTTAAGAATTGCTGACTGCAAGCTTTTTAGACAAATTCTTCCTTTCTTTGTCCCAACCATCATTGTGACAGTTCACTTCTATTTCATTTTGGCAACCTATTCTACAATAATTTTTGTTTCTGACTTGATCCTTTCTTTTTAACCAAGCCGCTTAATGGAACGATTCTTTCTATCGTCATTATCACAGTTTGATCTTTGTTGTCTTTGATCAAGCCGTTTCAATTTTACCTATTTGTCCAATTAACTTTTTCCCTTTACTGCTTAAACAAAAAATACGAATAATGTAACCTGCACTAAAAATGAAATATGCACAATTTACTCTATTTATTATGTACAGGAACTTGATTTCTATTTTCTCGATAATATCTGGTAAATTCTTATCATGTAAGCTTTGGAATCCAATCATAAATGGTTACATTCACTAAGACCATTATTGAACTCAGTAATGATAAAGTTGGAAAAGGCTGAATCATTTCGAATGGCTCTCACGGCTTTCGCACTCGTTACTAATTCGTTTACATTTTCATTCTGGACACTTTAAATACTGAATTAGATTTCAACATCGTTCTGAAGATCGCTAAAACGATTAGTCCTTTCTTTGCATTTCCCATAAACTTTAACATTCTTTTCTTCTATCATTTCGGCATATTTGCTTACTTCCTTTTTTCTTTGATTTGATAAACTTTTTGAGGAATTCTTAATATTTCGAGTTTTCACAAGTTTTCTTCAAGCATGAGCATTACGCGATACCACTTTTTGTAGTATTTATTGGAAGATGCTTACTGCATCAGATTCTTCGTCAAATATATCGACAGTGGCGAATTTGAATCTCAACCAAGCTCATTGCATGAATTAATAAATTCCTGACTTCATCGAGAATATCATGATTCTTCCCTTTGCCGAATTCGTGCTCTTTGCAATATTACATACAGAGAATAGCTACGCTGACAATAAGTAAAGCACAACCAAATTCTTGTATTTCGTGAATGTTTCACCTACGCTCTCAATAATACAAAAGCGTCATTTTTTACGCAGACAATTTATTTAAGTCACTCAATTACATTTCTTATTTATTTTACCGAATTACTTTCCTTACAAATCATTCCTAATTTACTACAAAATAATCATTCTGATACTTCTTACCGACAACATAATAGATTAAATTACTGAAAAAAAAACACATCAGCAAGATACGTAAGCAACTAATAAATTAGATGACGTGTATCTTTCTCGATCAGAAAAGGAGAAAATATAGTACTAAGTCCACGACGAATTAATAATCGAGTGATCGTTCTCTCGTCTAAATCGCTCTTTAGGACATCGAAAAATCCATCCCCTTCAGAAAGCAAATTTTCCATTTCATCATTCTCTCCTCTTCCTGATCCGGAAAACCCCCCACCTCGCACATATTCGAAAAAATTCCTGAAATGCTGAATGTAAAAGAAAATAAAATAATCGAATCTGACATTTCTCGAGCCTAAATTTCAATTCGTACCTGAGCCGCAGCTCATTTTGTTTAGTTCTCTAATGTTTCATCCAGATTACTATATGGAAAGCCATATCCGATTTTTGTTTTTCAACTTTCTATTTGTTAACTATATATTATCTACAAACTTCGCTCGTCTCTTTCGTCTCTCATCCTCTATCAGTGCTGAATTAACAATTTTTTCGAATTTGCTTTCTATGCTTTCACTTCTTCCATAAAATACTATTTCCAAAAAAAATTTTTATCGACATTTGCCATCATCTTCGAGCGATGAATTCTCTCGTAAAATGCAATAACAATCAATCTTTCTCTATTTTACTCCTTTAAGCTAATTATTTCTATTTCATTTGCAATATTTCTTGACAATTTTATTTACTTTTCCGCATAAGCTATTGCTCATTTTAAATTTGATTATTTCCACTTTAATTTCATTAAGTTACCTATTTAAATTTTGCAATTTAGTAATCAATGATCTTTTCTTGTGATCAATTTCGAAGATTTTTTCTTACAGTAAACTCTTTTACAGTAAACTTTTTACAGTAACCACTCTTTCTCTCATAATTTTCTCAAATTCTTCCAGTTTTTCTCATATATATCTTATGCCATGCATATATTGCATTATTACTAACATTATTACTGTATTTCTCAAAAGTGTTTAATAATACTAAATGTCTTTTACTCATATCACTAACAAACGCTAAAGTTAGTACAGTTGACTTCATTTTCAGAATTTTTGTTAAAATTTAGTTAATTAGTGTCCATAGAACTAATATGTTAGCTAAAACAAAAAGATATAATAAGTTTAAAGGAAGCATTCATTTCCTAAACTCAAAATTGATGGGAAATTTGCTATTTACCCTTTCGATACATATCTGGCAGCTACATTCCTTATTGATTGTCTGGGGTTGATGATAGAATTTCCTCTCTTAATTTTGCCATTGACTGTGCTCATTTCTCATCCTCTAATTTGGGTTGTGACAGGAGTAATTCTTACAGTAACATGCAAGATAGATATTAAGACTTTAGCTTAATTAAAGCTTAATTAAAGGCTTTATTAGTAAAAAAGAAGGAAATCAAAATGAGCTAAAAGTTTCAGATGGGAATAGTGGTATTATAACAGGTAATGAACATAATTCAGAGAACAGTAGTTATAGAAGTTTCATTCCTTTAAAGGACAATGATTTGGATGGTAAAGAACTTTATGAAAGTTTACCAACGCTTGTACATCATATTTTCGTAAGATCTGTGATTTTTTCCGAGCGGAAACTGTTTCCGGAAGACGAACGATTTGCTTCCCGGTAGATAGAGTAAGCTGAGATACCGTCGTGATAACCCTACAATTATAGATTAGACGAAAACGGCTGAGGCAATCTTGAATTGTCAATAATTAGATTTATATTAATGAATTTATCTGCTGATTAAGTCGTAACTTTTCCGGTTTTCCGTTTATGCAATAAATTTATATGGTTATAATATAAATTATAATTTAGATATTGTTTCTGGTTACTAGCCGACTGAGAAATAAATCTACAAATTTTGGCAAAACTAATGAATGAATATGACGACTCATCCAGTTGGTGTAAGTTCGTTTCCTCAACCACCGGAATATGCTCGACAGTATACGGATGCTAATGTTGCGAAGAAAAATGTATTACCACCACCGATTATACCATCTGAATTCACTGTTTTTGGCGAAGAATATAATTTCGAAGAGGTTTCCATCTTTTGTTTATCCATATCTTTTTTTTTTTTTCTAAATTGGATTATTTTCATTTTTCACAAAAAATATCGAAGTTATCTGGTTAATTAAGGTAAAGTAATTTCTTTTTTTCTTTTCTTTCCTCCACTTTTTCTCTTCAGTCAGTTTGATTTTTTTCAGGATTTGAGAATGTTTTCTGGTTTTATTATTACTCCAACTGATAAAATTATCTGTGGAATTTACACAGTTTTTGAATTTTTTTTTTTCGGAAATGTTTGGAATTCTCTTGGAAATAATTTTTTTTTTTCGGATATATTGAGTTAGATTTTTTGAAATTTTCTTTTAATTTAGCAAAATTGATTTCTTAAATGATAAATAATATTGCAGGAAATGATCCGATCATTGCAATCTCAGAAAATGCAGCAGTTATTTTCGAGTAATGGAGACTGGAGAAGCGAGTTGAAAAAATTGAATAGGAGTACTGTTGCTGCATTTCTGGATCTTCTTGATATCCTCATACGGTAAGTGATAGTTCCTTATTTTTAACTAAAAATTCGATTATCTAGCTGCACTATATCTTAAATTTCTCCCTTTCGATTCTGCAGAAGTTTGGAAACTTTGATTTGCATGTTGGCTGAATTTGAGGAACCAAATTATCATCATTCGGCCCAATTGACGATAATTTGGTTCCTCAAATTTTTACTCAGAGCCACAAATAACACGAACTACAAATAGGAGATCAAAGATAAAAAAATGAAGTACAAGTCGAAAAAACGACTGTCTTCTATCAAATTTTATGAAGGCATAGCTCTTTGTCCTTAGGATATTAGCGATATAATATTTTCTTTGAACAAAAAACAAAGTAGCATCTGGTTTTTTTGCTACCAATTTTATGAAGAAGATGAAAAGAAAAAAGCGAAACTCAACTTAAGAAGTAAGAATAAAAATTGAACAGAACATACTTGGATAGAAGCTTTTCATTTCTTTTCATATCACTTTCGGATACACAATGAGTTACTAACGCTGCTGACGAAATACTAAAATGGAGAAAAAAATATATTAAGTCTTGTTATTGCTGAATTGATTTTGCGAATTCTCACGCATCAGCTTTGTAGCTTCCCATATGTGTTTGTTCATTATATTTTGAATGATGAACAAAAATGCACAAATAAGGGAAAGTTGTGTTTCTTCTAACCAGACTGTGTTTGTTCATGATATTATTATTTTGAGATGTCCAAATCATCCTGAACGTCTGGAGAAAATTAGTAATTTACGTCTTCTTTTCATCAATATGCATCATCTGATAAATGAATATCGGCCAGTACAGGCACGAGATGCGTTGCAATCGATGATGAAATTATTAATCAAAACCATTGAGGTATTTTTTTTTCGACTGGCATATATCATTTCGGAAGTTATCCTCAAAAATTGTTATTTAATTGATGAATCACATTTGATGATATATCAATCTCAAGATTTTCAGGAAGTTACTAGTCGCTTTCGCACTTACCTGGCGATGGGTCATGAAGCATTAAATCAGGTTATCGATGAGGTACCTCCGATACTTTCAGCCTCCCCTATGCTTAATGTTGAGGTATTATTTTTCAATTGTTTTGGTTTTGTATTTTGCGAGCAAATAATTGTTCTCATTATTAGAAATCTAATTATAATGAATGGCCGACTTTACAGGCTCCTATTTTCATTTTTTTTTTCGATTTAAGAATTCTGATATTTTTGAAATTTCCAGGATGTAAATGGCGAGTCGCTGGAGCAGCGAGTTGGAGCAGTGGAAGATACAATTATTAAGCGGAGAAGTAGCTACGATGAAGCCCGGAAGACAACTGTATCGAGGCGAGAAGCTTGGAGAAGAGATGTAATCCTTTGTGAATTGCTGGACAATATGGGGGATACAGATACGGAAAAAAGATTATCGCCTTCCACAAGTAGACTTCAAATGGAATACTGATAATATGCAAACTTTCACATATTTAATGCCAAAATAAGGATTTGATTTTAAAAAAACTTTGTCACACTTTGTTATTCATTGTGGATATCACTGGAAAAATATGTTAATGAAGTTGTCAAGCTAAATGGCTTATTTGCTGTGCACTTGTTACAGTTGTAAAATAATTGTGCCAATTGTTTATTGTATGAAACGAACTGTATAAATTATTTCACATCATATAATAATAAGAAATGTTAAAGTATAATTTGTTGTAAAAAGTATTTCAGTACATATCTTCATGTTTCATGGATTCGAATGTAGCATAATTTTCTGCACTGAATATTTATTAGTGATAATTAATGATAAAGCCATTTCTAATTGACATAATGCTTATATTATTGGCAATTTCGGAATTGAAATAGTATAGAAATGTTTGTTATTGCCTTTTGAAATAATTGTATCACTTTATTATCGTATGGGATGAACTCGTCAAATTATTTAATGTCTTATAATGATGGAAAGTATCTTATAATGATTGGACATGAAAATGAGATATTTTGATTAGAGAGCTTGGATGTTTGTATATTTATTTGCTTAAGTAAGAGTTATAACGAACAATTGGATAATGCACTTAGTATAATAAAAACGGAAATTGTCAGCTCCTATGTACAGGGATGATTTGAAACATATTGATCAGGTATATGGTAGATTTTCTTATAGGGATGATTGGTAGAAGTGTGCAGAACATTATTTGGAAAATACAAATATATGAATTTAGTATTGCAATCAATCGATTTAGTTACTTCCAGAGTTTAGTATGGGACTTTTTCTGTGAAGGAACCGGCTAGAAAAATATAATCAATAGTACTATAATGGAAAGAAAAAAAAATTATGTAAATTAGTTCTAGACCAACAAAAGAAGAGAGCTTCTACAGAGAATATGTGGACAAATTATTTGCCACAATACTTCATTAGCAAATATTTATATACCATGCTTACAATTGATTTTCTGGATTATTCAGAAATATTTCTTCAAATTTCATACTATCCGGAGATATAGAAAATTGACAATTTCAACAATCTCTTTACCGTTGTTTATGATTGCATCATATTTGTTAGTTTTGTCTCTAATTTCATCTTATAATATGATAATCTATTTCAAAAAATTTTCTTCAAATTTTAGAATGCCTGAATCGAACAAACAATGTGACTTTGTACACATTCCAGTTCGAAATTCACGTCATCCATTATTATGCCCCGAATGCTGTAAACGATTTCAAACGTTGCAAGAATTATATTCACATTCAGAAGTATGCGTCATTGAATCATTTGAAAATGAAGCTATCAGTGTATTTTCGAATATGCCATCGCTTACAGAGCAAACTACCGTCTTTACTGCTACAACACATGCTGGAATTACGGTTAAAGTATGTTTGTCCTTTAAAGTTTCATGGTTCCTAAACATTTGTCTCCAATAATTATCTATGCAGCAATACTAGAATCATTTACATATAAAACATTGCAAAAACATCAATATAACTTATGCGTAAAATGCTAGGATTAAAGTTCTCACAGTTCATATCATGTTATTACGTCTTATTACGTCTATCTTTCTCATTTTCCTTTAGTCTTAAAAAAAAAAAAAAAAAATAGTTTGTTGTTTACAGGTAACAGATTTCTCGGCAAATACAAGTTTTTTAAGCTAGAAATTTAAACAGTTTATGGAAAATTTAGTAACTATCTTCTTATCCCCTATTTTCAAATTAATTTTCTTTTTCTTAGGTTGATGATCCTCCAATTTTGATACCAGAGACGAATGCTGCAACGAGCTCTTTAAGATCGACAAATCTCTCGCTTTCAGCGAAATGTAAAACGGAATGTTCGAAAATTAAAAAAACAGAAATAATGACAGCAGCAGAAGCGGCGAAAACAACACCCATTTCATGCATGTCTATGTCGGAATCGGAACAACGATATTGGTTATCTTCTGGAAGATTTTTTGCGTGCTTAATTGTTGTAAAGTGAAACTTTTTAGATATAGATTTTTATATTTCATAAAGCAGTAATTTTTAAGGTTTCATGGGATAGTTGCTTCGTTTGAAAATAAAAATCAATTATTGCAGGTCCCAAAAAATATCTTTTGACTTGGAAAATGCACGGATATTACAAAGTTCTAGTGGACTGAAGATTTATGTATCAATTGAAAGACGTTTTGGGCAAGGAGGCGATACTAATAGAAATGATGACCGTAATTATAGTTCTCAAGGTTTCATATTTTTCAAAATTCCATATAATGTAAGGGACTTATTATATAATGTAGCTTTAAATATTCCATACTACTTTCTTTACTTCATTTTTTGTCCATTTGTTTAAAAAATTGTTAGAGTGTTTTTAAGATTGCATAATGCGAGAATTGCTTGTGATTTCGAAGTAATAAATTACTGAACCGATTTCAATTTAGATGCCTACCGATCCAATACATCTAATGCCAAAAGGAAAATAATTGGAGCACTAGCAAATGCCGATGATGATGACACTTATCGGTCGAAAATGGAGTGTCCTACATGTGGTCTGGTACTTTATCGACATAATTTTGGTACTCATTACCGGATACATACTGGTGAATTACCTTTTATTTGTACATATTGTCAAAAACGATTCCGAACAACATCTGCATTGAAAGTTCATATCAGGTAAAAAATCATCCTTTGGAATTCCTTTGAAATCTGAAAAAATACCGGGAGTTTTTGTGTAAAACTGTTAAATATTTGAGAAATATTTTATTTATCATTAAATTACGGATTTATTTATTTTTGTTATCTTTTCAGAGCACATACCGGTGAAAAACCTTATTCGTGTCCAAAATGTTCTTATTGCTGTATTACTAAACGTAATCTTGATCGTCATATCACTAACAATCATGTTAGAGAAGGAGAAAGACGAGGTATACATATAACTTTCAAAAAATAAAAAAAAAACTTTCAATTGTAAATTTTTTGGCTTTACTGGAACTATGTCTACCATCAGGCGTGAATAATGTCGATAAAAATCAAATCAATACAGAAAATGAAGTGGAATATTAGGGATATTTTTGTTCTTGCCAGTTATATAGTTTGAATAATGTTACGAGATAAAGGAGGATTAATAAGCGATTTCCTTTGAAATTTGTTTTTAAGGACCACGAGAACGAAAATCACGATATAGAAGAGATGAGTATAGCGTTATCATTGATGATATTGAAATGGGTACCATTGAAGAAAGTGAAAAAATAGACCATCATTATGTTATTTCTCCGACAGATATAGAAAATAAAGATATCGTAAGTTCTTATTTTTGAATATTTTGGAGAATGAACTTTCATTGCTTTTGTAAAATGAGAGAATTGCGAGATATGTTTTATTAATACGAGTGGAGAATGGAACGAAATTTGTCTTTAAAATATTTTTTCGAAAGTGAGAAAGTGGTATTTGGAACATTAGTAATATTGATTCGAAAAAAATTGATAGTCTAGGGAATTGGATTATCAATATTTGTGATCGTTATTGTTATAGGTGAAAGAGAAGACAAATGATGAATTGGAAAATAGTGATGATAATAGACAATCAATTGATATACCTGTTCTTCCTTTACTTACTTTGTAAATATATAAATCCTGGAACTGCTTAATTAATGTTTATATGTTTTTGCATGTATGTTCGCATCAATAAACTATATTAGAATCCAAATCTTTATTTTTTTCTGGAAAATTAAAGCCTAACAACAATTCATCAAAAATTATCATATCAGAATTTACGGTGCTACATATTATGGTATTGTTGATTGATTCTTTAAACCTCTTTAGCCCAAATTATTGTATACATCAATGCAGGCATTCTTTTTTTTTTTTCGTCATATATACTTCAATTTTGTTTTAATTTTTGTTTCAAATGATTTGGAGAAACTTTTTTGTTTGAAGATCATTTTGCATGAGCGATTTGGTTAGATTAGACAATGAAACGGATCGATTGCTGCAAGCATCACGAATTCGGCTGATAATGCGCGAATTATCCGCGTGTATTGCTAAAGAAGCTATAGAATATCGTAATGATCCATCAAATTCAAAGACTTTATTAGATATTTTAGAACCGTAAGTTGAATTTTTGTATCACTTATATGATTCATTTAAGTAAGCTATAAACAAAATTACTTTTTGGCAGATTATTTATTCGTTGGTGGAAAAAATTCGTTTGGTATTCAGTGAATTCAAAAAACAAGTATCAGTTCGAAATAAGATAGTTATACTACTTCTTTACTCTACGCATTGACAAATAATTGTTTCATTTGCAATGTATTATTTCTTTTTTCTTTTCTTTTTCTTTTTTTTTTCTTTTTGCAGAATTTGTCGATGTTTTGGAAACATAGTATTAGAAGCGGTATCTTTAGCAGATAACGACAATGTTTACTTACTCAAAGATCCTGTCCATGGTCGAAGTATATATGAAGTAAGTTAGGAGAATAAAAAGTGGATGAGAAGTTATTGATGTTAGCTGTTTAGTTGTAGAAGTTAAAATTACAAATTCCTATTTTTCCAAATGGAAATGGTGCTTTAATAAAATTGATAGAAAAAAGAAAGCGAACAATAGTTATACAAAACAGCTGTACACCAGGAAAAAACGTAAATCATAAGTTAATCTACTTTCGACAAATTACGTTTATTTTACTCAGGTATCCGGAACTCATTCCCAGTCTACCTATACCTGTCTCCCAACAGTTAATTATTGCCAGTGTTCATACTTCCTTCATGATGGTATGTTAATTTATCAGTTATTTACTTATTCAGCAAAATAACTGTGAAATTTGTGTGTATTTTATGCAGAATCAATTATGATATTTCACTTTTTTTGATGACAAACAATAGGCTAAAATAAACTGAATATTTTTATGGATGAACATAAGTTAGATATCCTATTATTCAGACTTAATAATTTTTATTATTGTTGCTACATAGATTTTATGGCGATCATCATTAAATATATAAGAGAAATGGAGTTTTATCAAGAATGATATTTAGAAGATATTCATTTCATATTATTTTGGTTGTAGATAGTTTCAGTGTATTATCATTAATTATGGATTCTTTCAAGTTTCAAATAAGTTTAATTGGGTCTGATGAAAATGCAATTATTCTATTTGAAATGGAATAATGCGTTAAAGAGTTTAATGGTCTCTAAAAAATTGTCATAACAGATCAACTTTTTTTGCTGTAGCATAAATGCATGACCAATAAATATGAAACACCAAGGTCAAATTGTTGTTTTGAAAACAGACGAAAAAGCGAAAAATTTCAACAGTAAAGGAAATGTTCATTAAGGAAACAAAGCCGTAGGTAACTCTGTTTAACCAAAAAGATATTCTCTGACTTTACTATTTGAGACATTATTGTTTCAAATTAATAATTTCCGTCCTGTAATGGTTATTCTTTTCAGTTATCAAGCGGCAACGATCCTTTACGGTAAGTTTGTGTTGAATTACTTTCAAATTTACTAATTTATTTCAAGAGAATTCATTAAAATTGAATGATTTGTTATCATGCTTATGAAAATAAAAACGAAAATTAGCGGGAGAATACTATCATGGTTATATTTTGAAACCAAGAAAAAAATTGTTAATAGATTGCTAATTAACAGATTAAACAAAATTAATTGTTTATGTCTCATTCTATTATTTCAGCATTTTGTTACATACATAATTTTTGTATGCATAATTTATTATGTTCTGTATAAAAGTTAGTAATTGGTTCCGCTGAGCAATCATTCTATCATGTATTTCAGTTCTTTTTTTCTTGATACTTCAACTGTTTTTCCAATGAATAAAGAATCTTGTCGTATTACTGGTTACGTTTGTAAAAATTTTTTTTTCGGTTTTTTAATTAATTTCCTATTCTTGCTTTCATTTTTCATCTTCAATTAATGAAAATATAATTATATTCATTTTCATTTAAAAAAAAAAAAAAAAAAAGAAAACAGAATGCCATTTCTTCGAACATTTTAAGGAAAGGTTTATATATTCAATCATAATATCAATAAATGATTATCGAAATGGACTGATAAATGCGGAGCAGTTTGAATTTCGATTTTTTTTTTTTTTTTTTTTGAAAAAACTAATGTTTATCCGTACCAGCCATACAATCATACTAGTGTTGCACAAAATGACTGGATGACAAATTCACTGGTGGAATACTAAATACAGTAGTTTGTGAAAAATAAAAACATCTTTTGGAAATACTGGTAAGCATACAAAAATTTCGAAACATATCTTGAGGTATCCTGGAGATTTCTTTTGTAATTTTTGAATGATATTTATTAAGTTTTGAATATTTGTTGGGAAGTGTAGTGTGGATACAGTACCGTATACTTAATGTGAATTTTTTCTTTTCATCATTTCAGATTTGAATATATCTATGCGTGCTCTATTTGTGGCCGAAAAAAATGATGCAGCCAAGAGTATTGCAGCAATATTATCACGTGGTACTTCAACACGACGTGATGGTCGTAGTCGTTTCAATAAAATTTATCAATTTACTGCGAATGTAGGACGTAAGTCATTTTTTATTCCTTTATTTACTTGCATAAAGAACATCATATCGTTAATATTTGTCCATGTTCGGTGATATAATATTTTTTTAAAGAAAAAAGTGAAATTTAATCATTGTTATTTTGACATACGGCTGCATAATGATATATTTCAAATTTCATGTGTAAATCATCTCATCATTCGCTAGATTTCATAGTTAAGTTGAAAAAAATAAGGATATGAAAAAAAAAAAAAGAAAGAGAAACAGTTGAACGAAAAACAGAGTCTCTGCTTAAAATTTTTAAAAGAAAATAAACAAAATCAAGAAAAAGCAGATAACAAATTAATATTAAAATATTCAAATCAATTTTTAGAAAATGCAAGTTGTCACGTTGCAATGACAAGTGTTTCTGGCCATTTGCTTCAGCATGAATTTCCAGCATCTTTCAAAAATTGGACTGAGACCCCAATCAAGGTACTGTTCGATGCAAATATCCAGAAAAATGTTATTCCGGGAATGGAAGATATCAGGACTACATTAGTCGAAGAGACACGAAAATCTGATGCAAGTTTAAATTATATTTCAATTATGGTACTTATTTATTCCGAAAAACTATTTTTTTTTCTTGATGCTAATTATTGGTCCCAAATGTTGTCTAAAATGTCTATTTGGCTATTAGTCGTTTGTTTGGTGATAATTTTAGAGATCGATTGTGGAAAAGTCAGTAATTTCTAATCAGAAAAGTTAGATGATGCTTTAGAAATGTAAAAGTATTTGCTTATTAATCTAAATTTCAAAATATTTTGTTAATTGCTTTCATTCCTTCAGCTGCTTGTCATATGGACCGATTGTGATCGAGAAGGTGAAGCTATTGGAGCTGAAGTGGTTACTGTATGTACGCAAGTTAACCGTAATTTAGATGTCTATCGGGCTCGATTTTCTGAAATTACAAATACAGCTATTAATCGTGCACTGAATAATTTGGTTCGATTGGATCAACGCTTGGTAGATGCTGTTGAATGTCGGTTCGTTGTTTTTAATTGTTTAAGATGTGAATTTTTCTCCATTATTAACAGAACTTATTGAATTTTTTTCTTTTTTTCTTTAAAATTTGCGAATAAGTTCTGTTCATTTCAGTTCAGAATTAGATTTACGAATTGGTGCAACATTTACGCGGCTACAGACACTTCATTTAAGGTTTCTTTTTTATTTCAGTTGCCATTTGATCATGATTGACTTATCTATAGTGAATGTATTTAAATATTACAATTCCGATAAATTCCAGGAATAATTTTGCTGATATATTTCGGGATAAAGGTGTGGTCAGTTATGGATCCTGCCAATTTCCAACATTAGGATTCATTGTGGAGCGTTATCAAGCCATCAAAGAATTCATTTCGGAAACATTCTGGAAGATTTCTATGAAGCATAAGCGAGATGATATTATGGTTGAATTTGTTTGGGGACGTCAAAGGCTTTTTGATCGTGATGTTGTCGAAGTATTCTCCTTCTGTGTTTTGCACCGATATGAGCAGTAGAAAATGAATTCTATTTCAATTATTAGGCTCATCTTTATCCAAATTTTTTAGGATAAATATTGAAATTCATCCATATAAATCAGTGATATATGATGTTTAGGTATTCCTAGACGATTGTGAAGAAGCAAGAGAAGCCCGAGTGTTATCGGTAATAAGGAAACCGCAAAGCAAATGGAGACCTGTTGCACTTGATACTGTTGAACTTGAGAAATTAGCAGTACGGAAGTTGAAATTCAGTGCCAAAGAGACAATGCTTGTGGCCGAACGATTATATAATAAAGGTGTTTTTCTTTATTGTCTTTTTTGTGGAATCAAATCCCTATTTCCTGAAATTTTATTTCCCAAGATGACTATTTAAATTTTTTGTTTTTCATTTCTCCCTCTAAAAGCTACTTTTATAGGTTATATATCATATCCACGAACAGAAACAAATAAGTTTCCCAAAGATATGGATTTGAGCATTTATGTAAAACAACAAACAGTAAGCGGAGAATGGGGAGATTTTGCGCAAGAGGTTAGTTCCAGGATGTTAGACGATTCAGAATCTTCAATTTATGTCCAAGGACGATTTAAAGGAAGTGTACGGTATATCCATGTCCTTCAAGGTTATTGTTCATCGTCATACTGATAACGTGATACACACAAATATGTTTTTGACGAAATTCTTGTTAACATCATCCATTGCTACATATATTCATCTAGAATCATTTTTGTGAATCTGATTCCATAAAGATGTATGTATGTGTTGCGTTATTAGTATTTTGATAACACTGAAGAGGAATATCCTACAAGGATAATATTTGCATGTTATATTATCAAATAAGTTCTAAACTACAGTTTTTTGCAGCAAATCTAATTTTCATAACAGCAATTCCGATGATCCTAATTTCTAAATTTGATAATTGCTGAATTTTTTGTAGGTTGCTGCACGTGGATTGAATCCAAGAAATGGTTCAAAAACCGATGAAGCACATCCTCCGATTCATCCATTAAAATTTGCTACACCAAATGAATTGGTCGGACTGGAATGGTCGCTATACGAATTCATCGTACGACATTTTCTCGCTTGCCTTTCCTTCGATGCAAAGGGACAAGAAACTAAAGTTCAGGTAATCTGGGATATAGTTATATTGCTTAGTTAGTTTTATTATATAAATATTTTTGGATTTGTCCAAATCTTGATTTTTTCTTATAATCTAGGTTCGTGTGGGCAACGAAAATTTTATGGCATCAGGTCTTATAATTGAAGATTATGGCTATCTAAATGTTTATAAATATGACAAGTGGGGTGATAAAATTCTGCCTACCTATCATGAAAATGAATTAATCACCGACTATCAGTTGCAAATAACTGAAGGACAAACACAACCACCACAGTTGCTTAATGAAGGTACTATTATATATGCTCTCAGTGCATTCTCTCTCATTTATTTCCCCATAAATTAAATTATTGAATTAAAGAAATTCTAATTTACATATATTATATGTTTCTTATTGCAGCTGATTTGATTGCACTGATGGACAAATATGGTATTGGTACAGATGCAACGCATGCGGAACATATTGAAACAATTAAAACACGTCAGTATGCCGCACTGAATAACGATGGGCGATTCGTTCCGGGCTATATTGGGTTAGCACTTGTTGATGGATATGACCAGATGGGTTATGCTATGAGTAAACCTCATATGCGTGCTGACTTGGAGTCACAATTGAAACTTATTTGTCTTGGACAAAGGTCATTTTTTTCTTTCTTGGTTTTCAATTTGTATATTGTAATGAAGAAAAAAGATTCCCACTTTTCGAGATTGACCCTTTTTTCAATACTTCTTGGTTATTTTCAAAATATTTATATGAAAATTATTGCCTGAATTAGTTTTTGATTGGAAAAAAATGCGCTGCATTTCTTTGATTTTTTCATTGTAAATTTAATAAGATTGAAAGGTTTTGATTAAATTACAATAGGAAAAGAGAGATATTGTATATCCTTCTTCTTTCTTTTAAGGATTTTCAGGTTAACAATACATGAAAGATTTGTTGAAAGAATCTTTCAGGAATAAGAATGACGTGCTAAAAGAACAGATTGCTAAATATCGAGCAATATTTGAACAAGCAGAAGTTAAAGTCCAAATGCTGTCGAATGCCTTGCATCAGTATTTGAATCAGCGTGAAAATCATCCTGTAATGACGATACCGGAAAATCAACAGAGAAATAATCTGCCACCAACCAATAATACGCCCGTGACAACCAATCGTTCTTCTTTAACACCAAGAAATAGTGCTTCTACAAGGCGTGGTAGAGGTAGCAAATCGGGAAATCGTGCTGTTAATCGATCGATTTCCAATAACCGTCTTGGAATTAATGAGGAACAAGTAGCTACAGCTAATGCTAGTGACATTGAACTTCTTTCATGTATTTTTTTTCTAAATTTCACTTACAATTTTTATTAAGAGTTCAAAATGCTATCTCTAGTTTAAAATGTTATTTTTGTTAGTCTTAGAGACTCTTAGTTTTAATTCTTGCTGAATTGGAGTAGTGAGACTTTTTATAAACTCATTTAGTATATTAGTTTCTACTCATTCTTCTTAAATCAACTTTTCTGCTTTTCTGATCATATACACACTTATTTGACTTTTTAATTTGTGGGTAAATTCATGAGATTTTTAATAGCGGAAAAATTAAAGGAATATAACTCCTATCATGTTTAGTGCGGTCTACGGTTAAATATTCTCTGCCCTTAATTTCAAATTTAATGAAATATTCAAAAAACTTTCAAACTTCATTTAGCTCTCTCTATATTACATACCAATATTGGAACACGAAGGCGAACAAGAACAGCTAATGTCGGTAATAGTCGTGCTAGAGATCGAGTTAGAGCTGGAGACAGACGACAGTGTTCTTGTGGACAAGTAGCAAAACGTCTGATTGTTAAAAAAGAGGTAGTTTCTGGGATTTTTATTATGTAGTTTAACAAAATATAATAAAAAGCGGTCAGTAATGCAAAGCAACTAGTTTTTGTTGTCTAGCTAATTGCCTTAATAAATTCTTTTAAATTGAAAAGCCATTTTCACTTTCGAGGTAGCATTTCTATGAAACAGTAATGATTAATTGTAACCTGAAACTGTTTCTACTGATCATGGTACTGCTGATCGTTTATATTTTACTTCATTGACTGAAGAGGGTGTACTTCAGGTGCTAAGTAAAGAGCTGAAAAACGGCACACTAGTGGGTGTTATAGTCTAAGTAGATGGTCAGACTCCTTTAAAATTAAAATTAACCAAAATGTTATATGAAAGGAGTTTTAATATCTTAGGACATTTTTTGATTCTATAGACCTTGCTGAAGATCGTATGAGATTTAGGAACCTTGTTTTGCAACTTAATTTAAGACAATCTGAAAGTTCTGTCTGTTCTTCGGTGGAAGAAGCATTAGCTAATGCAGAGAAAATTGGTTATAATGATCCAGTTTCAAGATCGAATGATAAGGCAGAAAGAATTTCAGCATTGTAATTTATGAAATTGATTTATAAAGAATGTGCAAAAAAACTTATGAAACTTAATTTCGATTACTTTCTAGGGTCCAAATCACGGTCGTGCCTTCTGGACATGTCCAAAAGATCGAAATAATCCTGAGAAGTGTAAATATTTCGAGTGGGAAGGATCCAGAAATAATGATGAACCATCATAAAACTATATAACTTGTTACATAAATTTGAGCAATTATCTTGTAATTTTCCCTGTAAGATGTAAAATGTCTTTGTTATTTTAAGTGCTTTTGTTGATACATACAAATTCAATATTTTTTGTTCTGTTCTCTTAATTTTTGTGTTATTTAAATTTAATATTTTTGTCGTTGATTATTTTTATTTGTAAAAAACACCTCAAATTTACATTAGAACATTAAGGCTAACTTCCTGCATATCAAATTGAATTTTGCATAAATGAATTAGTAATTTAATAATTGTTTCTAAACAAATTTGGATTAGAAAAAAAAAAGATAATACTATATTTTCATGCTATCAGATAATACATTAGCATACCAAAGCAGTTTAATACTGCGGATAGATTACGATCTATAGAATCAAATAAAGGAAAGCAGTGATGGATTGCTGAGATCAGAACTGAAGATAGATCATTATCTAAAAATAGTCGAGAAATGTTTGTAGGACAAGAAACCAAAGTAAAGATGTCAATTCATTGTTTTATAAAATTGTCAAAATTCGATCTTATGATAGCGTAACTCATCGAAAACTGTTTCAGTGTCAGCATGTTCTAGCAATATGGTTTGCAGAATTATTCGGAAAAGTAACAGCGAGAACTGTTGGATCTCATACGATCTCACTGGCGATCAAACATCTTTCAACACATGCACATGAATTTCATTAAGTTTCTTTTTCAATGTTGTAAAAATGCTTTATATTGAAAATCTTTCATGTCCAAACTTAAGATTCGGTTAAACTCGAAATGGAAAGAAAAGATATAGAACATTGTCTTATCCGTGATTAAGCTCTTTTTTTCCGATTTGCACAAATGTAGATTTTCCAGACACGACTTAAATTTTGCTCACAATTATATGATCTTGTACTTTAAAATTGAATCCATAGTATAGTGGCTATTCGAATTTCCATATCCGGCATTAATTTTCAATAGTTAACAAATAGGAAGAAAAATTATTAACAAAATTTTGTTGAACATAGAGGGGAAGAAAAAATTCGGTTGATATTTACGTTGTGTACAATTTTATCACTCCTTTTTCTGTTCATCAAATGTTTTTTGTTTCATACTATGAAATAAAGAATTTTATAATTCTGGATCATGTGCATTTTATTATAATTAAATATTTAACAAGTCGGAAGAATTCTATAAAATATCAATTGAAGCTGTATCAAATTGGTCGTTGAGGAATGGCATTATTCAAATAAAATTTGAGTGAAAGTTATTGTCATGTATTCTATTATTATCATGGGAAAAACTAGATACATTGAATTAAACAGTCTATGTATATTAACACAACAACGGAGTTCATAAATTAAAGTAGAGTTTACAATTTTTAATCATTTTATTATAGCTAAATATTCAATAAGTTGGAAAAAATATGTATAAAAAATATTCAACAAATTAGAATATATATAAAAGAGTATCACAATTGAAGCTATGTCAAATTGATCATTGAGGAATGGCATTATTCTGATAAGGTATTATTCTATAAAAATTATTACATATTTATCGTTGTCATGGAAAAAATAAAAAAAAAAAAAAGTTGAACTGAACAATCTCCGCATATTAACAGAACGATGAAGTTCATAAATCAAAAAAAGGAACATCGGCGATCTCACATGGTTTTTTTTTTAAATGAAAGTCCCATTTTAAAATTACCGTATCCATTTCTAACCAATTCTCGTCTTCTCTATGATTTCAATTCCTCATCTAATTTCAGAATTTCAGTTTGAAAGATTTCAATGTGTAACAACTATTAAAACATTTAAAAGCAGGATTGGAAATTCTTGTTATGTTTTCCATAATTTGTTGGCATATTCCATGATTGAGTCGTATAAAGTAAATGTTAATGCGACATCGAGACAAACACGGCATAGCCGAGGTACAGTACCTTTGTAAAATCTAAAATGAATATATCTAAATGTAAAATTTAATTCATAACAAAGGAAGAAAAATTGTGGAAACGTGGCTAGTATGGCCCCAAACTCACTTGACTCGGTCATTGGTTCAAAAGATGAAACATGAAGTAGAAAGGTTTTTTTTAGTATAAAATATGAAGTAGAAAGGTTTTTTTTTTTAAATCTTTCAGCTCTTATATATGATATAACGCTATCATAAAAAGATATTGTTATGCTTAAAAGTTCATAACATAACAAGTGAAATTCTCGCTATACTGAAATGTCTTCATATAATGCCTATCCAGTTAAAAAATACTTGCTGCTCAAAACTGGGATAACTCATTCCACTGTTATACATTCAGGTATGTTTCGAATTATTTCAGAATTTTTTGCATTAAACTAAAACTTACGCGAAGAATCCCTCGGTTTTCAAAATTTGATAAGCGCAGTTGATTGTATTCTTATATTTTTTAGCTTCCAAACCTTGCATCCGAGTTTTCACAACATCAATTGGCGTATTACCATACACGGAACATGCACCAGCAATTGCACCAAACAATGCCGTAGCTGGTTTACTAACCGTCTTCGAACTATCTCCTCCACGATACCTATCATCAATAATTTATCGGTCGTTTTTTGCAAGTATCTGACATCATCACCATCAGGTAATAACAAATATAAACATTTCAATTCGAATAACTTATTGTTTATATGGAATTTAAAACAAATACAAAATTAAATTTAAAGTAACAGATAAATGACAAATATTTTTACCAGTCTTTCAAAGTTTCCATCACAAAAAATCGAATGGCTTGGTTAGAACCTTGTTTCGCCATTGTAGCTGTGACACCTTGATACAAGCCCTGCAATACAATTAATTTTCCTGATATGGCCATTTCGAAAGATTATGTTGTAATAATGGAATAGATCTGTCACATTTATAAATGTGGTATAAATTATATAAGACAGAAGATCTATAACCCGGAAGCCTTCAGTTTGCAGGATTGTCTTTAAACCACCGAAAAAACCCTTGAATTTTGGTTTAGCCAACTGCTGATCATGGATAAATTTCACTTTAATCGTTTCCATTGGTGTAACAGCAAATATCGCTTCCGAAAGACCTGTAAAAAAATATATATTTTTTAATTTTGTTAAAACTGAAACTTCGATGCAAATTTCACTGATACTTTACAGTTTAAATTTCCGCTCTGAAACCAGTTAAAGATTTAAACAAATTATGTTATATTTTTCAAATATCAACATGAATGTTGATATTCAGAAATTTGAAAATATATACAAATCTTTCACCTGCACCAAAACCACAAAATAGTCGCCATATTGGTGCAAGATTACCATTCGAATCAACGGCATATCCTTTCAAATACTCAAATGTTCCAAATCTGAAAATGCATCCAGATAATTTCATTTTGATATTACTATCACACTACTATTTGAATTATAGAAAGTAACAAATTTAATCATACCTAAGGGCTGATTTTGGAATGGAACCGTAGACTAATATGGATAATCCTCGATATAATCCTAAGAATCCATTAGTTTGCACCGTTTTTTTAACACAATCTATAGGACCCTAAAACAATTAAAGACAAATATTACTTTGACATTATTTCTTATATGAAAATCTGTCTAATGAATGATTTCTACAATAATCGAATTTCTATCGTGGAACTTCAGAAAAAAGAGTGGCTGTAAAATGACATAATAGATTAAGCAAGACAAAAAAAAGAAAAAAAAAGCTAACTTTATAAATTGGATGTGCAGAACGTTCATCTAACTGTAATTGCGTTTTAACATATTCTGTTGGAAACGTAATACATATTTCAATACCACCAGTAAATCCACCAATAAGAATACCCTTTATTGATTTATCCGTCGGTAAAAAACGACGAAAACCGGAAAACGATGAAAACAATTGACCATTTTCTACACTAAATGGAATATCCACAATACTTACTAATAGTTTCATATTTCTTCATATTTGATAATTTTCATTCCAAATGATCATCTCTTTAATTTTAAAACTGAATTATTTTGCAAAAATTTTTCATTTATCATCTAAAACCTATGAAAAAATAACAACGAATTAACAAAAAAACTTCAATATTCGTTTAGCAAAATAACTGACAATTTGTTAATATTACTGCCATCGCCTGCATTCATTCTTGCATCTGTTATTGATTTCTTTTTTAGAAATTCTAGTCGCTTTCACAGAAATTTTGCAATCTCGTATCTTGTTAAAAAAATCTGCTATCTAAAAAACATTTAATTAATTTAATTTCATGTTAAAAAAAAAAAAAAAAGACCATAACTATAACAGACGAATGGGAACATAAACAACAATTCCGTTCCCAAGGCATTAGTAAAAATGCAGTAAAAAGTGATGTAAAATGGGAAAGAATATTTATAACTATCTATCTACCAAACATTTGAACAGTTTTTTTTTTCTTCAATCGTTAACAAAGATTGATAAGAGACGGATCAGTAATACGAGAAAAAAATTTAGGATCTTAAATTAAGGTCTGTTCTGAAATTAATAATACGATGGTTACAGTGATAACTACAAATGATAAAATAATTAATAATACTGCGCACATTTCATGGCATTTCCTTATAAGATCACAAGAAGGTTTACTGAACCTTCAATCCTCTCCTACAAAAACTTTTCGCCTTTATTTCAATTTTTTTAATCAAGAAAAAAAAAGAGACGAATCGGCTAGCAGTGATATCAACAGTTTTTAAACTTTTTGATTTCAAAAAAATCTCTCATTGATAAAAAAATAACTCACATATATTCACATATATATATATATTTTTTTCTTTGAAATATGTGTAAAATCAAAAAAAAAAAAATTTTTTTTTTGATTTTTTGCAAGGTTTGTTCGATTGCCTAAGGTTCATAAAAAACTTTTATTCTATTCATCTAATTTGAATTTTTTAATATCATTCAAATTTAGTGAATCAATAGTTCCAAATAATTGATTAATCAAGTATAAATTTATAAATTAATCCATTTTTTGGCTTATTAATTTAAATGGTGAAATGATCAAATATACTGAAATGGGACAGGGATTGGAAAAGAATGGATCACCACCATTGACAACAAATATTCACTTAATGTTATTTGAGAAGAAATTAATTTCCAATTCGAATACTTTTCATCCATTTCGCTACAAATTTCAAATAATCAATCTTATGAGACATTCTATTTTAAACATTCCCTAACTAATTCCTCTATCTTTTCCTTTCCTTCTCATTCTCTTTCCCCTTCATTTTTCCTCTCTATCTATACTGTATTTCATTCATTGAATTTGGAACATTTTTAGTCCCATCTTAATTTTTCGGAAATTCGCAAAAAAGGGGAGGTGGGGAGCAATTAATTTTCTGTCTTGGAAGTTCGTTTCTATTATTTTCCTTACTTTCGATTAACAAGCGTTAATGATTTAAGTGAGGTTCGGTAAGTCGAAATTTATGATAATTCTAAGCAATGATCAAGATCGAACTTAATGGGTCGGAATTTATAGTTATCATATTATCATAATTATTATAGTTATTTCATTTCATAAGTTTTCTAATTAAAAAACAGAGAAAATTTCTATTTTTTCAATTTACTACCTTTAGATGAAACTAATATCATTAATTACCGCAAATAAAGTCAGAATTAAAATGATAATATTAGCAGTAGTGTCGTAGTAAAAATATCGTCATTATCAGTAATAATAAAAATATAAATACTAAAGACTTTATAGTAACATAAATGTTAATATTGTAATAAAAATATTGACACCATCACTGTAACAATAATAAGTGTAATATAATAACATTATTATGATGATAACATAAATATTAATACTGCAGTAAAAATATCGTCATAATCAACAACAATAATAAATACAATAAATACCATTATTGTGATAGTATACCGTAGTAAAAGTATTATTACTTTCAAATATATGAAACTATTAATTCTGTTGCAAAATAAAGTACATCTATCTTAACTTTACGTACTGTAATTCATTTGTTTACTTTTTACATCCATTTGTTGACACAACTTGTTTGTTTTCTTTACTTTATTCAATTTAATGATGAAATTTATACAAATAAAAATGTTTTGTGGCTTTTGACACAACGTTGCAAATTCTTCATCGATGATTGCTTTGAAATTTTGACACAATTTTCATTCGAATAGGCGCGTGTTCCTAAATAGACATATCTACTTTTTTTTTAACCTTTCCGTAAGGATAAACATGTTTCCCGCCAAAACGCTCCAATTAACAGATAAACAAGATCAATCAATCACTGATTCACTGCTAGATAAAAATATCGACAAATAATCTATATAAATAAAAATGTAAATGTTTTGTGGCTTTTGATATAATGTTTTAAGTTCTTCATCGATTGGTTGGAAATTTTGAAACAACGTTGCACTCAAATAGGCGCATATTTCTATATAGATATACCTAATTTTCTTTAACTGTCATAGGTGTGACAGGTAAAGTTGTGTGAGCGGACATTTTTATTTATATAGATTAACTGGACCGACCATACGGAACGTGTCCAAGTACAGCTAATAATAAAAAAAATTAAATTCAAATTATACTTACTTTATCATCGTACATTTTAAATAATGTTATTAATAATATACACCATGAAAATACTTGAAAAATATGAAGCATAAGATTAAAAAAAATTTTTTTTAAATATCGGAGAAAAATAATTTTTTTCAAATTTTATAAAAATTACCTCTTCCTTTTTTTTCTTTCCGTTTTTCTATTCATTTTTTTTTTCAACATTTTTACCCAATAGATAATTTGAAATAGTACTGGAAATGGTTAAGAGTGATTAAAATTTTGGGGAAAAAAAAACTAATTGAAAATAAATAAATGGAACTTAAGATCAAGCTACTCAAATAAATTAAATGAAAAATTGTCGAAAATTCAGATACAAGAAAAATAGATCAAGAATAGAAATAACTTGAGATGAAATAAGAAATGAATCATAAATCAATAAAATAACGAGAATATTTGATTATTGAAAATACGATAGCAAGAAGATAATTACATTTGATGGTCATTTTCAAATGTTATATTTTCGGTGTGAAACAATTCCAAACAAACTTCTAAGAATCGAATTGAAATGGCAATAGTACTTGTTCGAAATATTTTCTCTTATTTTTAATTGAAATTAATTCGATATTTTCAAAACAAATAAGTAAATGAGTGCATAAGTAAGCTAACAAGCGAATAAATCAACAGTTTTGCGGACAAAGTTTTTATGAAATTCTATTCAAGTCGCTAACTAAACCAAATATTCGGAAATTTTTCTGAATTATTTAAAGCAAATAACTCTTAAAAATAATTTTTTATTTAATCAATCAGCAAAAATTGATGATTAATTTAATCAAATGATCAATTAAAATCTCTTTGCTAATATTTTAATTTGAAATAATTCAATTATATTAATTTATCTTAAACTTTCTCATCTCCTATATCAGATACATGTCTCATTGATTTAGACTACTAAAAACTTAATATCTCGGGGATGATATTATCTTCATCACTTTGTATCGTATTTCATTTCCAAATATAATTTCTATTATATTAGTATTGCAGTAATATACAAATTTATATGGATTTCTATCCATATATTTTCATCCTTTTATACGTCAGTTTCAGACTGACATGCTGAAGTAGTATTTTTTTAGAATTTGACTATTTTTTGATATCACTTTCCGTCAAATTTATTTTTTCTGATTGCAAATTGCATGATAAGCGCTAAAATGATACATCTTTGCATAGATGCATATATTTGCGTAAGTAGATATGAATGGATGTGCGTAGGTATGAGTGGATGTGCGTGAATAGGTATGGTGGGTGTGACGTGGATGTGAGTGGGTGGATGTGACGTGGATGTGAGAGGGTGGCATGAGCGGATGTGCATGTATCATAATAACAATAAAAATTATGTTTTATAAATTAATTTAGTTCAACTATATAGTCGCAAAATTGTATGTATGTATATGTTTGCGTGTTTGTATGTGTGTGTGCGTGTGTCTGTGTGTGTATGTGTATGTTTATGTGTATTTTGTGCGTACATATACATATGGATGTATTGTGTAAATTGTATGTCCTTGAAAACACCTAATTGACTCATCAGTAGTTTGATGTTTGGGAAGTAGTGACGGTTAGATCAGATTTCGAGTTATGTTTATCGTTTGTTATCGATTGATCGTAAATTGTCGAATTGATACTGATAAAATATTAAAATTTAGTAGTTTAAATAACAGAAACAAGTGTAATGTATTTCGCATTTGCTTTTGTCATTTATATCAATTAGTTCCATAATTTACACCGGTTTTTGTCTGTCCGCATTTCTTCAACTTTTCCTTCTTCTCCACCTCCTCTTCATGTATTAATTCCTGTTACAATCAGAACTGGTCATCATCGTCATTCGTTGCCATTATCATCATCATCATTATCATCTCTTCCTATCTTTATCTTCTCATTTTGATAGTTTCATTTCATCTGTATAATCTTTTTCCAGTTAGAATGAAAATTGAACAAAATGTCTTCTTTGGTATTTTGTTGACTTTTTTTTTTTCGCCAAAAAAAGGAGAAAAAAAGAAAAGATAGAAAAATGAAGAGAAAAAATTTCTTTTCTTTTATCTAAAATAGGAAAATGACGAAAAAATTATCACATGAAATTTGCTATTTAATTGATAATTTAATTTTAGCTATAATAATTAATAAGGAATGCTTAATTAGAGGTGAATTTTCGATGGCGAAAATTGAAGTACAAATCAGGAGTTGCTTTTGTTGTGGTTTATCTTTGGCTACCGTTCTTATTGCATTTTATACTTTGGTAAGTTTTCTTTTTTTTTTTTTTTTTTTTTTTTTTTTTTTATAGAAAAATAAATAAAATCTGCAAACTAACTTAACCAGCCCTGAAAATGGATAGCACTTGAGCGTAAAACTTACACTTTAATACATCATTTGGTTCATGCTTATATTTCGTTCAAGACTGATTATTTTACGTAGATTTCAGATAAATTTACTTTATTCGGGACTTTTTTTTCCCAGTAATCGTTGTTTTATTCGATTTTCGATTTCAAATTATCTAAGAATAAATCTAGTTTTTTTCTGGATAACGGGATCCATTCCTGGATGATTTAAAATTTAAAAAAGAAAAAAGTGTTAAAATAAAATTATAAATTGCAAAAAGAATAAAGTAGTTCTAAACAGAATTTATTGATGTTCATATAATTATTCTTGTATATTCGATTTATTAATTGCATTTAGAAATGTTATGTATCTTTGAAGTAATTAATCTACTGGCAGTTTAATTAGTGAATTGTATTAATATGTAATTTATTTACATCAGTTTCATGAATAACTTAGCTAATTAACATCATTAAATTGGTTAAATGAGACTAAAAACTTTGTTGATAAACATTAATTAGAAAATAATAATATTTAAAACGGTAAATAGTAAAAAGATAGATTAAAAAAAAAATGTCTACTTTGATAATAGAATTGTTAAAATTACTACTATATTAATGTTTTAAATAATATAGTATTTTCTTTATTTCTATCTTGTCATTTCATTTAAAGGTTAATCATTTTTGAAAAAAAAAAAAAAAAGATTCAGTTTTAATTCGAATTTCAATTTGAGCTAAAAGAAAAAAGAATTTGAAATTGATACTATTCAAATTTACCAACTTCTATAATCAAGTAAACAATTTTTTTACAAAAATATGAACAGTTGTCCTTTTTACAAATTTGATTAATGATTTTTTTTTTTTTTTTTGACTCTGTAGACTATTAAGCAATTTTATATTTTTTTTCTGCAGCGAAATATTTTTTATTATACAATTTCTTATTTTTGTTATATAAATTTATTAAATAATTTTTTTTTTTTTGTAATAATTTTAATGAAATAAAGAAAGGGAAAATTTTTTCTTGAAAAAAGTTTTTATTGTATAATTTTATTATATACTTTATTAAATAAGTTTCTATCATACATTTTTTCTCAACATAATTATAGTGAAATAAAACAAACAGGAATTGTTTGCAAAATTTTCATGTATTATAATAATTTGTATTTTATTAAATCCATCAAAAATAATTTTACGAAATGAAATTGGGAAGTTAACAAATGATGACAAATATTTCATAAATTTAATCTTTTCTACTTTTCTTTCTCTCCCATTTTGACGGGTCATTAACCTTAATTTGAACGAGTCAAGAGTTTCATTTCATTTCATGCTAGTTTCATGTTAAATAATTTATTTAATTATTTGTTGCGTCTTTTTTAGAAAAATTTTGTTATATTTTTGCGCTTATTATTAGGCTTAAAATTTAAATCTTTTAAGATTATACATTAAATGACAATTTAATTCTATTCATATTATTTGTTTTCATGAGATGGATAATTAAAGTTTAAAAAATAATTGCTGAAAAAATAAAAATTGTTAAATTTAAGAAAATGAGGATGAGAAATAAAGATATCATTTTGAAGTAAGACTTTTGTTTGCTTTTTTTTTTGTGATAATGATATTTGTTAAATTCGTAAGAAAAACGAACATGAAATTGATTATTTTCTTAAACTATTTTTATCACATCTTCTTTGAAATCAGAGATTTTTCGTAAGATTGAAAATTTTTCAACAAAAGAAAGAACGTAAAGAAGTGTTGAAAATTAAAATTACTGTTTCAGTTTTCTGTCAACATTCTATAAAAATTCATAATGTGTAATTCATTCAAATTTTAGAAGAGATTTGGGATGAAAATAATTTTAATTTTTTCATAATGTGTAATTCATTCAAATTTTAGAAAAGATTTGGGATCAAAATAATTTTAATTTTTTTTTTTTTTTTTTTTTTTGAATATTGAATTTTATGGTGAACAACTTTTGCATTCAATAACCATTTCTAATTCAAATATTTATAAGGAAAAAACAACTAGTTTTTAAAATGATGAAAAGTTTTCACATTTCATTTTTCGGCTCATTCATTTATTTTTCATTCGAAAAATCATCCATTCTAATTTTTTGTCGACAACAACCATCCATAAAATGACTCATGCTTGTTAAGGGAAAATTTGGGGAAAAAAAAAAACAAGAAATTAAATGTAATTTTTTTTTTTTTTTTTTTTTGACTGTCGAAGTATTTTGGCTAAGCAATTTTCGTTATTCAGCATTCTATTTATAGTACAATTTCAACGAGCAGAATAGAAAAAAAAAAAAAAGGAAAAAACAAATATTTTTGTTGAAAAATTTTAGTTAAATTAGCAATTTTTGTTTCCACTTTTCACTTCTCGGCTAGAAATGTTAAATGGAGAGAATTGTTAATTTTCAATCAAAATTTTATTGCAAACATATTTTTCATTCTGGAATAGAAAATTTGCGAAAGAACAATTTTTCAAACAAGAAATGATATAATAACATTTTTTTTTTTCTAGTACTATCAGATTTTGGTAAATGAATTCAATAAAATTCACTAGATGTAATATTCAAAATAATAGTAATCCAATGGCAAACTGTACAATCTATGAAATCTGACATCTAATAGCTTGATATAATTGAGCCTTCTAGTTTGATATCAAATCGGATATCATCTAGCCTAATATCAAATCACACAATTTCTAGCTTAATATGAATCGGGCACTTGTTAGCTTGATTTCAAATTGAGCCTTTTTAGCCTGATGTCAAATCAAACATTTGCTATCTTATATCAAATTGGGATCTTTCAATTTGTAACATCCAAAAATTTAAGAAATAAATTTTGATTGAATGTAAATTAATCTCACACAACCAATCAAATTTTGCTTCTTAATTTTTTTTTCCTCTCAATTCTTATTATTTCATATTTTATAGTGAAATTATTCTTCTTACTTTTTCAAATTGGTAATTTTTCAAAGATTGGTTATAATTGGCGACGAAAAAAAGCAATTTTTCTTTTCCATCTTTTATATCGTTCAATTTTGGTTATTTTTATTGCAATTTTATTGTTGCAACAATTTAGCAAATACAACAGCAATAATTGGAAATATGGCAATCATTCTAATTTTTATGCCATTTATTGAAGAATTAAAAATAGTACATCAATTTAAGGTCTAAATTTAACGCAGCTAGATTGAAATTGAAAGAATCTTCTTTTTTTCTTTTGAAAAATTTCCAAAGAATTATTATTTTTTTTTTTTTCATTCGGTCTATTAGTAATAATTTGTTCAGAATAACATATTATCACTGAATCTAAAAAAATGCATATTAAAAGTTTTTTCCATAAATTATTTTAAGTTATTAATTGGATGAATAATTTCCAGTATTTCTTTTTTTTTTTTTTTTTGTATCAGATATATAAATAATTCCAATATTCTATTTTTTTATTGTATCAGATATTTGCATGGTTTTTATTGTATCGTTTTTTTTTCTTTTTTTATTCTTTTCATTTAATAGAAATAATTCGATTAGATAAATGATACTTATTATATATTTATTTAATCTATATAACTGTGATTAAGATGATTTTAAATTGGTTTCCAATTTTTTGATGTATTTCATCGAATATCAGAAAGTAATTACTGAGGAATTTCCTTTTCCCTCTAATATGATCGATAATTGATATGATTTCTAATTTGCTCTTTGTTTTATATTTTCCATATTAAATTCATATTCCTCGTAAAATTTCGTACTGATATCAATTTGATAATCAGTAGAATCAAAAGTGATTACTATCCTGATTTTTATCACCGCTTTTTTCTTTTTTGATTCTGCCATATTTATTATTACTATCAGTAAATGATGAAATTTGGTGACTGTTTTAATTATGTTTTATTGTTATTGATAATATTATTAGCATTAACAATTTCATCCAAGTCATTCCATCATTATCTTTATCATTATTTCATTATTATTCTTATCAGTATGCTTCAATTTATAGCATTTGGAAGATGGCACAAAAAAAAAAAATACGAATAAACTTTAGTTTTTTATTTTTCGTAAAATTTTTAAGTACCTCAGAATCATTATTATTTCCTTAAATTCAATATAGATCGTATTTGTTTATTTATTTTTTCTAAAAAGCAAAATTAGTCAAAAAAGATTATTTTATTAGAAAAAGAAAAACTAAATTTAATGGTGTATTTTTTCTAATAGTTTTTCCAAAATAAAAGAGTTAATTCTCCAATCATTTTATTGAGTTTAATCGATAATAGGGATATGGGCAGTTCGATTGAAATTTTGAAAAAAGGAGAGGAAAAAATGAAATAATGAATATAATTAAAGATTTCTTTTCAATTTCATTCCCAACAATTATTTCATTTCATTTTCATTTTTATGTAATTAAATGATATATACTTAAAAACAACATTTTCTTCTTTATTTAAGCGAATTATTCGTTATTATTATTGTTGTTGTTTAAAAATTTATATTATTTTCTGCAATTTTTAATCGAATTTGGTTTTCTGTTTTCAATTTATATAAACAAATACAATAATACATAATATTATTAAATGGATAAGGTTTAATTTTTTATCTTAATAAATTCAAATATTTTTCCAATCTTGAAAAATAGAAAAATTCGAAATTTTCTTTTCTAAAATTACTTAAATTTTGTTAATTTAAGTTGAAAAAAAAAAAAGAAATTTCAGTTCTTATATTCACTACTAACCGGATTAGCAAGTTGGGGTTTATCTGATACAACAGCTAATGGTGATTCATCACATTATATCAATTGTAATTTGGAAGCTTTGGGTAAAGTACGACCAGGTAAAAGATAAGATATGATTAGTATTTCATCGACCAGGTTAATTAGCAATTAATTAATGTTAATGAATAAACTGAAAATATAATAATTTTATCATTCTCAAATGTTGTCTATATGAACTAAACAATCATATATAAATAAACCAATAATAATATGAAATAAGATTAAAGATAGATGAAGATTTTAACATTAATTAATGATGCGATTATTTATTCATTGTTTAATATAATTATATCCGAATATTTAATTCCACCCAATTATAACAAATTTCTATCTTAAAATTTAATCGATACCATTTTATATAATTAATTTTCGAATATTTTATTCTATTCTTTCAATTATTGCAAATATATGCTTGAAATTTAACTAATATTTATTTAATTCTTCAAGTGAGTTATAAAAAAAAACAGACTTTTTTTTTCTACCTCTTATTTTATTTGAAAAAAAACAAAATATTAAAATGATATATTTCAAAATTGTTTGGCATAATTATTTTAGACAATCGTAAATTAACATTCCATCAAGGACAAACAACAGTTGTCATCGAAGATTCAAGTTCATATCATTGCTCATTCGGTCTTTATACCGAAGAATTAATCTATTCATATTCATGTATGTTTCTTTTTTCATGAAAAATTATTTTGTTTTATCGAGAATTAGTCAAGAATTTATTCAAAAAAAAAATAAAAAATTAATTAATAAAAAAAAAAATTAGTCAATAATTGGAATAATATGTTTTGTTTTATCGAGAATTAATCAAGAATTTTGTTTGAAAAGAAAACTAATTAATTGGAATAAAATATTTCGCTTTATCGAGAATTTAAGTAAGAACTTATTTAAAAGAAATGAAAAATTAATCAATCAGACAAAATTACTAAAAATTAAAATAATATATTGTTTCAACAAATTATTAAACTTTTTTACAAATTATTGTATGTTAAAATAATAAGCCATTTGCAAATATTATTAAAAATTATGTTAAAAACCGAATGTAATTTTAAATTTAGGATCATATTTTAAATGCAAACAAATAATTTAAATTATTTTAATTGAATAAGATTGATTCAAATTGTTCATTATTATTTCAGGGAGAAGATCAACACTTGTAATTGATATCATATTATATGTACTGATTATAATTGCCAGTATATTATTACTAATTGGTTTATCATTATATGTGGAATGGTTGCTAGTACCATGGATTTTCTTGATGATCCTCGATATCATTCGAGGATTAATTACTGTTTTCTTCATCTTTTTCTTTGCTCATGTAAGTTTTCTTAATCACGTTTCATAAGTCTATTTTTTTGTAATTCGAATATGTCATTCATTTCCATCATCGATAGCGGATGGATTTGGTGGCAGAAAATCATGATACAATATGATCATAAAGATTGTATCCTCAACTTGTTTATAACATGGAATAGTAATAATCTAATCTGTTTTACAACTTTATGATTCTTCTTAATGAATTTCTTAAATGTTTTTTTTTGACGAAAAATCAATTGATTTTTTAATTTCATATTCGTTTTAATTAATAATTCTTAATATACTTTTTTTTCATGTAAAAAATTAAGAAAAAGATAAAAAAACAATAGAAAAAGTCATTTCTCATTATTTCATTTTTGATTAATATATAACTTTCAATTTCTTGACTTTTAATTTCTTTTTTGCTTTTCTTTTTAATTTCTTGACTTTTTCACTCAAATATATTTTTCATTTTTTTTGCTAAAAAAGATTACAATTTCATTGGATATTTTAATAAGATTTATTGTACTTCTATCATTTGCAGTGGAATTTGGTGCGGATTGCAACTGCAATATTTTTCCTTGGACTGCAGTTCTTTCATGTAAGCAAATTTGATTTTTTATCTAATATATCATTTTTTATTATTGTTAGTAATCAATTAGGCAATAAATACATGTATGTAATTAATTAATGGATTAATTAAATTGATCGTTATAAAATATTTATGTTATTAAAATCAATGATGATTTCAATTATTTTTCTTTTTTGAATTAGTCACTATGCTAATATTATTTAATTAGTGATGAATTAATTTATTTTTCGTTTTAATTCATACAATTTATTGCATATTTTTAATTAATTTATCATTTATTTTATTCATTTGGTTATTTACTTATGATTATTAATTAGCTGATTTAATTATTTGTTTATTCATACATTTTGCATGTTGTTTTCATATTTATTACTTTATTCAATTTCGTATCCAATCATTCATCACCAGTTTATTACATTACTTTTCCTGTGACTTATTACCTTTTTAAATTCGCTATTTTATATATATATATGTAATAATTTTTTATTGAATTAAATATTTCATTTGCTATTTTGCAATATCATTCATTTGTATCGTTAATCTTAGTTATTAACAAATTACTTGTTTTTTCCAATACTTATTTACTACAAATTTAATTATTTCTTTTTCCTATTTATTATTTTCTGCTAACAATCAAAATTGTAAGTTGTATTTCAAAAATTTCATAAAAGCAACAAAAAAAAATGAAATTGCTTCATTTCATCGGAAAAAAAGTCAGAATTTTCTTTAAAAAAAAAAAAAAAAAAAAAAAAAAAAAAAAAAGAAAAAAAAAGTGAAATAGTTTTGTGTAATATTAGTTGGAATAGGAAAATAGGGAAAAATAAAATGAAAGTTTCGAATAAATTGCGAACAAATTTAATTATTTTCATGAAAACTTGTTTATCAATTAATCAATATTTTAACTCATTAGCTGTCAAATCTAGCACTGATTTTCTCTTTCTCTTTTCCCTCGCTCTCCTGCTCTCCTCTGCTCCCATGCACCTTCTCGTCTTCTATCAATTGAAAACTTTTTTTTAAATGTTCTTAATCCACTATCATAATTATCCAAATCGAATGATGGATTAACTGGAATTTGTACTATTTTCTTTTAGTTTTTCAAGAAAAGATTGAATCAATCAAAGTGTGCTACTTTTTATTGATTGCCAAAAAATTTTAATTTAAGTAATTATTTTATTCCAAAGAAGAAAAAGAACGAAAGAAAGAGGAGAGGAGTAGAAGAGAAAAAAAAAAAAAGAAATATAGAAATTGAAAAGAAACTACTAAGAAATGAAATTTTCTATTTAAACATTTATGGTGTAATTAATATCAAAGAAAAAAAAAGAGAGAATTATGCCTTCAGTAATTCAACAATTTATTAATTAAATTTCGTTGCTGATATTTCTGTTTACAAATTTTGATAAGCAATAGTTTACAAGAAGGGAACAGAATTGTTGTTACACAAATTTAGCATGTTATCAATTAAACTTGATTATTGATATCATCTACGAATTCTAATAAACAAATAATATCGGGAAGAAGCAGGGTTGATTTTGGTTATAATAATTTAGCAACTTAGTAACTAAATTAAATTTGATTATTGACATCTTTGCAAGTTTTAATGAACAAATGATGTCTACAATAAACAGAATTATTAATTATATATGATATTACGTTCTTTTGTTTTGCGATTTAGCAACTTATCACTAATGATTGATATTATCAGGAAGAAAGACAAGAATCATGTATTATATTGCAGAAATGATAATGATTATGTTGTCATGACATAAATATATGCCATGATAAATTGAATTATTGTTGGAATTTTGAATTTCAGATATCATTAGTTATGATAATGATAGCAAAATTTCAACGTATGCATAATCGGAATATTGGTAACATTATTGATGGAGATAAACAGGTAATTTTGATTATATCATATCTATTTACATATAAATATAATATGAAATATTTACATAATTTAATTTTCAAAATATTACTTTCAAATTTTATTTTTGTCAATATTAAATAATGAAGCTATCCATTAAAAATTTCAAAATATTAATCACAAATTACATCCAGTTATTAAATCAAATCATAAATTTTATGAGGAAATTTTTGAGTTTTTTAAAAATATTTTCAACAATTTATTATCCATTTTTTTGTTGAATTTATTCCGATTTAATTACTATTTCAGTATGATGCACGAACAGGTTATCCAACCTTACCGTCAAATTTTGCCTATTCACCTCAAATGAGAAGAGATCAAATTTATTACTCGGATCAACGAGATCCTCGAGTTTATGATACGATGTATAGGCAACAAGCTCGATGAAGATTATCTTGTGATTAATTTTTGTACAAATATTAAATTTTAACAAATCCGGAAGAAACAGGAAGTGAAAGAGAGGAAGAGAGAAAAAAGGACGAAGTGAATATAAATAAAAATTATTTTATTATGTCTGTGATTCTGTATTTCATCAAAAATAAAAAAAATTAGGAAGAATTGTAACAAATTATCTTTCTGTTTACATAAAAATTTTTTAATTCATATTTTTGACCAGTTAATTAATTGCCTAAGTTGAATTCTGTTGAAGATTTGCAATATATTATCATCGAAAATATCAAAATTTCACTCAAAATTTATTTGTTCACAATTTTATTTTATTTACAAACACTTCTTAAATGGTATTTGAAAAACATTCCTATATTGATAGATCACAGAATAATTAGTTTCTTTTCTAAGGTTAAATTTGATAAATGCTAATCATAAATTACACACTTTTCTGTGTCCGTGTATTTTTTGATTAAATTTTGTATAATTCAAGAAGATCAAAGAGTTTTTATTTTGTAACTAAAATTTTATAAAATTTTATATAAGTAAACAACTGCGATGCAAATTGAAACTAATTTTTAAGCAGGGATGATCCATCAATGAAAATAAATGGATTCAAATAATATAAACTAGCCGTATTAGGCCATTTTCCGCATGGCCCTTGAGCGAGTCTATATAAACATAATAAAAATGTAAATTTTCGTTCGTTCAAAATCTTAAGTTTCCAAAAATTCTTAAACACGCACCTTATTCATACTAGTTCAAAATCTTTATTTTAGAACATTCTTCTTGCTTTGAAATTTTGACATGGCGTTGCATTCGAATACTAGCATATTTTTATATACTTTATATATAAATGTTACTGTAGCTCAGTCTGGTTAAGTGGAAAGAAAGAAAAAAAAAGCGCATGTTTCTAACATTGGAGAAAAAAACCTGATAGTTTGGAATTTGGTTGAACTGAAGATTGATTCTTGCTTGTGATTCGGCTAAGTCAGCAAAAAGTGTGAAGAGGTTTTTTGTGTTTCTTTATGTCTTGTGCGACAGAGATGAATCCTGTTGAGAAAGATTTTATTGATTGATAAAGAGTGATTCTTCGTAAGAAACAATTATGAGAAAATATCCGGGCAACGCTAGATTATTCTTTTCATGATAGAGAAGAGAAGAATACTGTTCAACTGAACCGTTGGATTGTTGCTACTGTTGTGTCGCTCTGAACTGTCGAACTGGTACCCCTGGAACTCCGAACAGTTGCTGTTGCTGCGTCGATCTATATCGTTTATCTGTAAATTGGAGTGTTTTGACGGCAAACTCTCTTTGAAATTATATCGTCCCACTTGATCTTTACTACTCTTTGTTTACAATTGTTGTAGTGTAACGCTGTTTGACATTTTCTAGCTTTCGCCCACATCTAAAATGTTTAATTTCACAATACATGTGGATATACAATATTTTTTATTTTTCATTGTCCGTGTAAATATGGAGATTGTCTGGTTTTCATTCTTTAGAATACGTGATATATAATTATACATGTGAGTAACAATCGGTCTATAGATTTAAACCGCACATTTCCAAAAATTGGCCATGAGATTTGTTGATGGTGAGTGCAAACGCCACTCGAATTGGGAATTGCAGTCTCTTAAATTGAAATGGCATATCCGTTTAAATAAAAGGAACACGAGGAATAAGGATATCTTGACCTTTTAAACGAATCGGTCTGATTCTGCCTCGTTCGGTGTGGAATTGCGTCGCGGACAGAGTTACAACACAGCTGATCTTTTGTCATATGCGTAATCAAATATTCCAAAGCTAACATTCGAGCAAAAAGGCATTTACGATCAATTAATGCAAACTATCAACAAGGAGGTTGGAGAAATCTTGCGCCAGAAGGAACTGGTAAAAGTCTTTCAAGTTTGTTGCTTCTACGACATTGCTTATTAATTTTTTTACTGCAAGCCACTTGCCGTTTTAAAGTTTTAGCTAGTTGATATTTCGCAACATGTAGTTACAGTGTATTTGATCGACTTAACGGAGTTACAGTTTCCATATTTATCTGCACTTTGTATGTTTTTAATAAACAAGGGCGAATATGGAACAACTTACCGGTTATCTATCTCGATGCCACCATTCTGCCTTTGAATAGTAGTTAATTTACCGCATATTCTGCCGATATTTTCTTGTATAAAGGATATCCATCGTTTCCTGCAATTGTGTTAGATGCTAATGCTCGATGATATCGCTTAGAGCTTTTCCGTCTATCATGCATGATGAATTTGGATTAAGTATATCGCAGGATCCATCAGTCGTATTTTTCGTCTCAACTTCATACAAATTCTCATCAACGTCAGCATCGGGTATTTCAGCACATATTACATCATCGATTTCGTTTGAAGTAATCTGTCATAAAGCCAGATTAGTATATTTACATGTAGCATACTCTCTTTTGTCATTCCATTGAGTACATCCATCAGCGCACAGACCCAAATGCTTTATGTTTTACCATGAAATCCATCAACAATTTCAGTTTCATTCTACAAAAACGTGCTGTGATGTCATGCCTATCCATCGGCTATTGACCCAGGAAGTAAGTTTTGTATGTCGTCCCAAGCTGGATAATACAATGAATAGGTCTAAATGCCTCAGTGACGAACATGCGCAATTATATCTTGAGCGTACTCATGCATATGACGTGGACTGCTTGTATATGGAGATTGCAAAATCGCTAGTCTTCCATTGTTAGTTGTATTATCGTCATTTTCAACTACACAAATAGACGTATTCTTCAGAGCAAACCTTGGTCTGATTCAAACAGATGTATATCAAATGTTCTGCTTCGATTTTTGCATATATAGATGGATATATTGATGAAACAATTGACGAAATTTCAAAATATGTTGTCTTCATTCCCTCGAATCATTAATCGGTATGAGCAGTAGTTCACTACACTGCATTTTTTATTCGTTTCTTCGCCATGGATTGGATTTATCATCTTAACGTCGATGTCGGGAAATTTGTTTGTAGCACAATCTCAAATTTGGATGATTAAATCTTTATAACAAAAAACTAGATAACGTGACACAACATGCAAATCACAAATCAATAATACCAAAATAACAAAGTAAGTGATGGAAAAAGGGGTTAACGAAGAAAAGGAAAATTGGAAAACCTTAGTCTGGCAACACAACTGTTTCCCTGATAACCGTCGTATAAAATGATAGAAGAAGGCGCATTTGACAGCGCTTGAGATGCGTCTTTGGTAGCTTTTTTGATGATGGTAAATATTAATCGGAGTTAAGGGTTACAAAGCTGTTTAAGAACAAAGAAATGACTGAAAATATCTACAAGAATTACAGATCATTCGTATGAAAATTTCTTCGGTTGTTCCAACAGCTGAAAAGATATCCATCGGCACCATATTAAAAAAAATGGTTAGATATTGCAGAGCATCTAGCATCGATGAGTTTCTGTAATTTTTGTCAATTGATCTTTTCTCCGGTGAAGAAAAATATCTCTAGGTAGGAACTGATCTCCGCTTATAACAATTTTCACTTCTTCTATAGTTGGAACATTGAAACTTCGCACGTTTTCTCCAGCAGGCGTTTTCTAAGCATGAATAATAATCTTGTGTCAGATGGATCACATCAATTGTTGGACAAACGCACTAAATTGTTTTTTTCGTGGAGAAGCTGTTGCAGTTGGGAAATGACGGATCTTTCTATATCGATATGAATTCCGCAGCTTGAATTCAATTCATTATTATCACCGTATGAAATACATTTGTAGAAATTTATACTGATCATATAGCAACGGAAGCAGTGAGCCGGCTTTGTGATAAATTTGTCCTTTAACTTTGAAATTTGGCATGAATTGTGTTATTATGACTTCTGTACCGAAAGATGTCATTTGTAAGCACGAGTTGCATTTTCTGATTTTGGATAGAAAACGCTTTGATTCGGCGGTATATCCGGCAAGAAAAGTTTTTAATGGCTCTGGTGGTTCTTCAAGTTGAGGTAGTTTAATTTTTTCGGCTGTGCAACACATTCCTTTTGCTTCTTCTTTAAATTTCAGAGCCTTGCAATAAGGATATACTTCATACCGATGAGAACATGCGGTCTTAAACTATAATCTTTAGCTGTCACAACTAAAACGAGCAACATGACGCAAAGGTGTTCCAGAATAAAACACCATTGTAATCGCGTATTTCTGAACATGGAGCCGTGTTTGACGCTGACCTCTTGTTTCTCGTTGATGTCTTTCAGCTACTCTCATCTGGCGCGTTTGTTCTCTTCAGAACGAAGCAGATCCGAAGCTGCAAAACACGATCGACGTGCTCGGAATCGTGCATTCTCAAGTCTGGATGAACGTCACTCTGCTCGCATTAGAGCCATTCTTTGTCTCTTTCTCTCATACGGTGATGCCCGTTCTTCCTCAATTTGATTTGCAGTTAATCGTCGTCGTGCTTTCACTTTGCCAGTTCACCCATGACATATTGCTCTACTTCCGAGCTCTACAAAGTGGCTGCCTTGAAAATTATCAAAATTAATCTAACCACATATATTATTAAAATGACCTCAAATCCTTCCAGTTTTATGCTTAAATAAGATATAGCCAAAATGACAATTTCAATTTTTTTTTGCTTCAAGATCGTATAATTACATCTGTTTAGCTCCTTTATACAGTCCCATGCAACTCTTTTCACATTTTACAGCAGTTGCTGATTTCATAATTATACTACCTTTGTTATTTATTATTTGCGAAAGTGAAGGATGGTCCTTTTAAATATTTTACACTTAATTAATGGCAGTCTTAATAGCAAAAACTATAACTGATCTTGTGGCAGGCGCATTATATATTGCAGTTCTCTGCATAGACGAAAGTGCAGAAAACTTGTTAGCTGTAATTTTGCAATTTTTTTTTGTTTTCATTAAAACATAAAGAAAAAATTACTTTCTTTTTTTAGAAAAAATTTTATAAGTTGTCTCGAATTATTATCATGATTTATTCAAAAATTCGAATTTGCTCATTTTGGGAGATGAAAATTTGTTTTGTATTTGGTTCAGTTGCTTTAGGTTAACTAGTACAGAATTCTGCGAGTTTTCCAAACGTTATTTTAAAATTTGATAAGATCTCAATCGAAAAAATCAGAAAGATACTTTGGTATTAGATTTATTTTTTGGGATGTATAAAATACTCAAGAAAAAAGAAAACTGCCACTATCTACAGATATAAAATTCGGCGCTGGTCAAGACAATTTTTCAATTTTGGAAATATTTCATTTCATTCTTTAGCGCTAAATGCAGCTGTTATTTGCTGCTTGCCTTATACAAATCCGGTTTTCTATGCGAAACTTTTCGTGAACAATGAGTTTTATCCTTGAAATGCAGTAACTGTTGAGTTTATGAAGATCTAAAGAAGTTCCCTTTTAAATACATGGTCAAATTTATGCATTCTCAAGAGATATACATTTTTAATGAAGATTTATTAATGCATGCAACGTGTTGATCAAAGAACAATTTTTGCAAGAGTCAGAAACTTCACTTTGTGGTCTTTCATATATCGTTATTCCTATGGATTAGTTGCATGTACTTTATTAGAGAAGAATTCTCAATTGTTATGCAATTTTATATAACGCATCTTGCATTATTCATTGTCTTATTTGTTGTTGATATAATGGTTAAATTTTACAAATTTTGTCCACCGATTTCAATGCTGACATTGGTTTTTATTCCAGCAGTAGAATAATGCTTGCAAAAAATTATTCTAAAAACACAGAAATGGACAGTAATTCATGGTAATACTGTCAAATTCTTATTTTCCAACATTAGTAAATTCAGGTGGTGGACTGTCTAAGCGATTAAATCTTCAAGTCAGTTAATTATTTCTACAGGCATCTGTTGAAATTAACAAATACAAACCGGTGGGAGTAAATGCTATTCATGTTGGGAAATTACGACGGAGACGATTACTTTCATTTGTTATTTACAGCTACGCCAATAAATCATTGTTCTGCTCCGTTTGCGTGAGTTTTACGACAGCATAAGCAAATTATTGCATGATTTATTACTTCGAGATAGCACTGTGTCATCACATATTATCTGAATACAATAATGTTTCATGGACAAATCGAAATCAAAATTAAGAAAATCAGTGTGACGATCTGTATAAAACTATTGCAGTTGCTCCGTTGGCATCAGTAATTTGCACCTGAATTCGATCTCAAATTAAGAGGGCTGTTTTCTACGATAATATGACTACAATGATTCAAATTTTTTATGAGGTATAATTTCTAATCTACTTTATTGTGGTATCTTCCCATTCACTTTTCTTGTCCCAATAAATTGTTCAATTCTATTTTGCTTCAGTCAAATTCAATTGCTATTGGTCTAAGTACCATTGTTGCCCTTGAACCATGTCATCATGCAGTTCTTTCATGTTCCGAAAACAAAACTAATCATCGATTGCAAAAGTTC